>CAWUFW010012924.1:0-105000 GCA_963921515.1 Calotriton arnoldi
TCCATGGCTCATTTTAAGGAGTACCTGCATTTATTTTTCCCATTTTAAGCACTGAACAAAACGAGTTCAAACCTTCACAAAATTACGGCCCTCCTGCAGAATAAGGCGAGGCGCCCCTGAGTCTCTTACATCTCACAGATGCTTCTATGCATTTGGCTCGATGAGGTGCCCCGTGAACGGATGTGGGGGACGCAGGGGATGCAGATGCCTGTGTTACTTTCCTGTAAGTGAAAGTAGTAACATTTTTGTACTCGATCTTTTGAATTTGATAATAAACACAATATTCATCATCGAGAATCAGTCATGCTCACTGAGATGCGATGAGAATGTTCAAGGTGCGCCTAGACCGCCTAGCAGCTAAACGTTGATGACAGGAACTGTACCTGAATTAGAAATAGATAGCCTTCCTATTAATTAGATGTGATGCTGGAAAGGCAGCACAAACGAAAAGAAAAGGCACCACAAGGAGAGGAAAAGTCACAGACCCGAAAATAATGTCGCTGACAGTTCTAGAATAACACAGAGCACTTAATCAAGGCGAGGCAGACGGATGCCATGGTGGGGCTGAGCACGCGCCAGCTGTGCTCATGTTTGCAATAATGCATGCAGTATGCTTGCGGCTACATCACAGCTCGCGTTATACAGTAAGTCATGACAGCACGTCATCAGAGTCAAACTCCTATTCCATATCGGCAAATAAAGTGAAAATAGTCTATTTATAAATACAATCAGGATTGGGCTACATTGATGCAGAAGGGGTCTGCGTCTTTCTTGTTCCTCTCTAAGACGCTTACATTAACTCGAACAATCTCTAAATAAGTTAGTAAGTTCATATGCTGCAGGCAGCAGAGCTCAGAAACACAGGGCAGTAACTGCCTTTTTCTGGTTTCGAGCTCTGCCATCAGCAAAACATGCACTAACGCGGAGATTTTTACAACAAATGTATGTGCTGAATATGTGAAAAAGAAACTCACAGACCCCTTCTGCACCGGTGCGGGGCAGAAAACAGGATAATGAAACATCCCCAGGAGAGTGGCTATCATTGGTGCATCAAGTGCAATGGAACTAGGGCCCACAGCATCCAAGGTATAGCTTTTTTGCCCCTCAAGAAAGGAAGTGGAGCCCAATTTCCTTGCTAACATTATGGCCCATGGCACTATTGTTATGCCCTAATCAACAGTTACCCACATATCCATAATTCCAGCCTATCTATCTGATTCTTCTGCCCACCTCCGATGGTACAAGGTTTGCACCCAGGTCTGGCTGACTACCATTAACAAACAGAAATACAAAACTTAAGTGATTTTTTAGAAAGCATGACTTTAATTTATCATGATGGCTGAAATATTATTAAATATGCGTATACTGTAACAGTTAACTCTACCCTCACACCAGATGAAACACTTGTATGCGATATTGCATATCAAGTATCTAAGTAGCAAGAGGTGAACAGCATTTTATGAGAAACTGTTTACTTAGTGAAAGGAAACTTTCTTCAAGCTTTTTCACGCTGAGACCCCCCACTAATTATAGAAAAATTCTCGCACCTGCCCAAATAGTTATCTAATTTTATCACAATTGTGCTAAATGTTAAATTTGACCAGCAAGATGTAGTACACAAGCAGGGCTCGAAGTCATTTCCCTTAAGGGAAGCTGTGGGGCTTATTTACAAGCCCATTGCTCCACCAGTGCATCACTTTTTTTGATGCACTGGCTGCCCAGTGTGCCTGCCCATATTTTACAAGGCCACGTAAAGCCACCCTGCGTGGCTTTTTATGGCCTTGTAAATATGGCCCCCTTTCACGCTTAACTCTGAGTGCTGCTGTGGGTGTTCCCATGCAACATCCATGAAACCTAACGCATTCCCAGATTTACAAGGTTTTGTAAACCTGGGAATGCATCAGTTTCCTACGCCTCCCCAGGGGAGGCGTAAGGGAGGCACAACGAGGAGAAATACCTTTATTCTGCACCAGACATAGAAAGAGGAAAACACCTCTTGTGATTGTTTTTGTGCAGTATGGTGTCCCTTCCTGCACAAAAACATTCAACCTACAATGCAGATACCCTTGCACCATGGCACAAGGGTGCCTGTGTTGGTGCATGGCTGCCCACTATGCACCAGCACAAGGGAAAAGGACAGGAATGGGCCGTATCTTGTAAATACAGCGCATTCCTGCCCTTTCTTTTGATGCATGGCAGGGCAGCAGGAAGGTTTGCTGTGCTGCCATGCATCAACATATTGTAAATGAGCCCCTGTGTTTGTAAATTATCAACTGGTCAAGGCGACCCTTGACCAGTTGGTTGGTCGCTCCACCTCCTGCTGCAGCTCGCCGCCGCCGATTGCCTCCTGTTGAGACCTTCTGTGACCCACCTGCTGCCGCCTGCCAGTTCCAGCGGCTCTCCCGCCTCTGCCTGCTCTTCCCGCTGTAGCCCCGGTCGCTGTGCCTGTTCTCGCCGCCCTTGCCTCGCTCTCCGCCTCTGTTCCCCCGCCCCTCCCTGGCGCCCCGCTCTCTTTCCCGCCGCTGACTCCCCCGCGGCCCCGCCCCGCTCCCTGATTCGCCGGCCTCCTCCGGCTCCCCCGCCTCCCAGCTGTGACGCCCACCACACTCCCGCATTTATGGCAGCCGCTGCGAGGCCGTGCACCTAAGGCAAGCCTGTCTGCGCCCGTCTGCGCCTTGACCGCGCCCAGCGCCACGACCCCTGGACCACGCAGCATCCAGGCAGCCCGCGTCCGGTATGACGCCAACACCCTCATCGCACTCAACCCCGGACGACCCTCCAGCTGCCACAAGGCCGCCCCAAAGCGCACCCATGGCCCCTTCACCTGCCGGAACTGCAGCTTCTCCTGCATCGTAGTCGCCGAGACACTCGCCACTACGGAACCCAACCAGCTCCGATGCATCCTGCTCAGCACCCGCTCCGCACGCAAACACGCCGTCGAGCTCTGGGACCTGCTCGACTCCACATCGCCTGACATCGCCTTCCTGACCGAGACCTGGATGAACGAAACCTCCGCCCCAGACATCGCAGTGGCCATCCCCGACGGATACAAGATCAACCGCAGGGACCGCACCAATGGCGTCGGCGGAGGAATCGCCATCATCCACAAACACCGCCGACACCCTCAGCACCGCCGAACACATGCACTTCCAGATCCACACGGACCCCAAGACCACCCTGAGAGGCACCCTTGTCTACCGACCACCAGGACCCCGCCCCCAATTCTGCAACTCCATCGCCGACGTCATCAGCGCACACGCACTGACCTCCACCGACTACATCCTCCTCGGCGACTTGAACTACCACCTGGAAAACAACAACGACAGCAACTCCTCCACCCTGATCAACAACCTCACCTCCCTCGGACTGACGCAGATCGTCACGACACCTACCCACATCGCCGGACACACGCTCGATGCTATCTTCTCCTCCAGTCCCCACGTTGTCTTCAGCCACACCTCCGAACTCACCTGGACCGACCACCGCTGCGTCCACTTCACCTTCCAGAAACCCGTCTCACACCACCGCACCCTACAGATCCCGGGACGTCACTGGAGCAAAATCACCAAGGAACTACTGCAAACACACCTCGCACTCAACCCCCGACCAACCCCACCAACCCAGAGGAAGGGGCCCGCACCCTCAGACTCTGGATGGAAGACTGCGCCAACGCCTTAGCCCCAACAAGACAACCCGCCTCCAGAGATACCAGTCAGAGAGCCAGCTGGTTCACCCCAGAGCTCCTATCCTCCAAACGCACCTGCCGGAGACTGGAAAACACCTGGCACAAGGAGAAAACACCCGACAGCCACGCTGCCCTCAAAGACGCCATCCGCAATTACCACCACCTCATCAGGACCACCAAGAAAGCCGCCTTCAAGAACCGCCTAGACAACAACGCACACAATAGCAAGGAGCTCTTCAACGTCGTAAAGGAACTCTCAAACCCCAGCTCCTCCACCAACGACATACCCCCATCACAAGCCCTGTGCGACGCCCTCGCTGCCTTCTTCCACCGCAAGATTACAGACATTCACGACAGCTTCAATCCACAGACGGACCCCGCCAACCTCACCACCCCGGCCCCACCGAAACCTTCCAACCACGACCACCTCACCGTCTGGACCAGCATAACCACCGAAGACACCAGCAAAACAATGAGCTCCATCCACTCAGGCGCCCCGTCCGACCCCCTCCCCCACCACATCATCAACAAGGCCGACAGCTCCATCGCACCCCACCTATGCAACATCATCAACCTCTCTTTCAAGACCGCGACCTTCCCTGAGAGCTGGAAACATGCCGAGATCAACGCCCTACTAAAGAAACCCAAGGCGGACCTGAGCGACCTTAAGAACTTCCGGCCCATCTCCCTTCTTCCGTTCCCAGCTAAGGTCATCGAAAAGATCGTCAACACCCAGCTCACACACTACCTGGAAGACAACAACATCCTCGACCCCTCCCAGTCAGGCTTCCGCAAGAACCACAGCACCGAGACCGCCCTCATCGCCGCCACAGACGACATCAGACTCCTGCTCGACAACGGGGAGACGGCGGCCCTCTTCCTCCTCGACCTCTCCGCGGCCTTCGACACCGTCTGCCATCACACACTGCGCACACGCCTCTTCGACGCAGGGATCCGCGACAAGGCCCTGGACTGGATCACCTCCTTCCTCTCTGACAGAACCCAAAGAGTGCGCCTCCCCCGTTCCGCTCCGGAGTCACCAAGACGATCTGCGGTGTCCCACAAGGATCATCCCTCAGCCCGACGCTCTTCAACGTCTACATGGCCCCGCTCGCACGCATCGCCAGACTCCACGACCTCAACATTATTTCCTACGCCGACGACACCCAGCTGATCCTCTCCTCACCAACGAACCCCGCACCGCCAAAGCCAACCTCCACCGCGGCATGAAGGCGGTCGCCGACTGGATGGAAGAAAGCCGGCTCAAACTCAACACAGACAAGACAGAGATCCTCATCCTCGGACCCAACCCCTCAGCCTGGGACGACTCCTGGTGGCCCACCTCCCTGGGTGCCGCCCCTACACCTACCAACCACGCACGCAACCTGGGAGTCATCCTCGACTCGAAACTCTCCATGACCAACCAGATCAACGCTGTCTCCTCAACCTGCTTCTACACCTCCGCATGCTCCGCAAGATCTACAGATGGATCCCTACCGACACACGAAAGACCGTCACACACGCCCTCATCAGCAGCAGGCTCGACTACGGCAACGCACTCTACGCCGGAGCCCCAGCCAAACTCCTCAGCAGACTCCAAAGAATCCAGAACGCCTCTGCACGCCTAATCCTCGACATCCCCCGCCGAGACCACATCACCCCCACCTGAGAAACCTACACTGGCTCCCCGTCGACAAAAGAATCACCTTCAAGATCCTCACCCACGCACACAAGGCACTCCACAACACCGGCCCGGCATACCTCAACAACCGACTATCATTCTACGCACCCAACAGGAGACTCCGCTCCGCCGACCTCTCCCTGGCTGCCGTCCCACGCATCCACAGGACCGCCTCCGGAGGCAGGTCCTTCTCCTACCGCGCCGCCAAGACATGGAACTCCCTCCCTCTCCACCTTCGGCAGACGGAAGACCCTCAGACCTTCAGGAGACTACTCAAGACCTGGCTCTTCGACCACTAGCTGCAGCCCCTTCCCCCTCGCCCAGCGCCTTGGAACCCTTACGGGTATGTAGCGCGCTTTACAAATGCTTGATTAATTGATTGATTGATAATAATTATAAGCAGTGTAAAACAGTGCACGAAAACCCTAGCGAGATGGGAAAGGGGCATCTTGAATTAAAAGTCCCAAAATTATTATTTGTGTCCCCATTTCATTTCATTTTATTTGCCAGTTCAAAATTGCATCAGTTCATTGACACATTGATACAAGCAGTACATTAAAAGATGATATAACAGCATAACCATAAAATGTTTAAAGAACAGGAAAAAACAATAAAAACAATACATACAATGTTCATATACCATAGCTATCCGAGCATTCCCTGCGACAGGAATAAAGTGTTTTAGCTAATTCAAAGATCAGTATTTTGAAATTTTTAAATTTCAAAGTATTTTACTGTTATTATGGGATACAAAGGCGAGGGAAGTGAAAGTAAGGGGCGGGTTGCAATACATACATACATAATGAGCAATAAACATGTAGAGATACATGTGAAGATCAGGTTTTTCAATGTTCAAACATTTACTTCTTACAAACCAGGCTGCTTTAAAAACCTAGACACAGAAGGCACTATCTTTGAGTGAGTGTCGATATGACACATTCGTAAGGCCTCCTAGAAGTGCCTGATCCCCAAAGTGATTTAATCCATTTTGCTCGAGCAATTTTATATGCGGGACAAAAAAAGAGAACATGCTGGGCATCTTCGTGAGCAGCATTGCACACCTGGCCTATATCCTTGTTAAGCAAGGAACTGGACAAGATAATCGTGAAACAAGCCAATAGGAGAGTAACCAGCCTATAGAGCTTCCTCCAGAGTGGAGCTTTCAAAAAATCTAAATATTCTTCAAACTTGAAGTCCAGTTTTTTTATTCAGAAATGAATTGGTTAGAGATCCATGGGACAAGCTCCACATTGAGTCCTCTGTATAGATTGCCAGAAGGACTTTACCAGTGGAACTGCACTAGAATTCATTGAACCAGGATCAAACCAAAGCTTGTCCACACCAGTAGCGGTCGGTGGTGGGAGTGCCGCCGGGCGCTGACGTGGGGCGGGGAGGGGCAGGGTGGGGCAGGGTGGGGGGTAGTAAACTACGGATTACGGGCGATTACAGGTAAGTACACATATAAATAAATACAACGAATTTCGTTTCTCGCGCTGCATCACATTTGGCGATGCAGCGCGAGAAACGAAATTCGTTTTATTTATTTATATGTGTACTTACCTGTAATCGCCCGTAATCCGTAGTTTACTACCCCCCACCCTGCCCCTCCCCACGTCAGCGCCCGGCGGCACTCCCACCACCGACCGCTACTGGTCCACACCTAGCTTGATTAAAAAGCTCTGGATATATTTTATCCATGTGATGTTCAATGACTGTGGCGTGCTGATTATGTCACTTGAGGGGGCCCCATAGGGTGCCAATTTTTCTGTTGACCGGAATCTTAATCAAAAGAGAATAGGCTTTAGCCTCACGCTATCAATTATCTTGTGTAGATGTAGATCCAAATACAGAGAAAGTAAAGAGGAATTCTGCGGGAGCTTGATCAGCGACCTTATGAATAAATTCTCTGGGGGAAATAGGCCTTTTACTTGGCTGTGGCCTCGCATTTCGGTGCCACATAGCGCTGCGCTTGCAGCCTGCGCTCTATAAACCTCCAGAGCAGGGGAGACTGGAAAGTTTTTAAAACCCCAAAGAACTTGGTGATAGCGCTAGTCCTATATTTCAAAGAGGCCTTGCTCTTAGTTACCTTAGTTACTTGTTCTCCCCATCCATTGCTCTCCAACAGTCTAATGGCCAAATAGTTAAACTCCTTGAGAGGTTTGAGTTCACGATGATTCTGAACTTGTTAGGCATCTTTACATTAAAAGTCATAAATTTGCTCTTAAAGGCATTGAATCCAAGCCCATTTTGCTTGCAGAACTGTTCAAACTTGTCTACCAGGGGTTGTAGCCATCTGGGCATCTTAGAAATCAGGAGGGTATCATCATCAAAAAGTAACGCTGGAATTTCCTTCCCTTCCAAGGTGGGCGGGTCGTTTTCCAATTTCAACAAGGCATCTATGCACCCATTGATGAATAGTAAAACAAACGTAGGCGCTAGCACACACACCTTTTGCACCCCTCTATTGGCGCCTATTTTAGACGTAGGTTTCCCTTCTGGGCCACCACATACCCTAGCATAATTATCTGTGTGTAAGCGGAAGATGATGGATAACAGGACAGGGGGTAATTCCAAGGCAGATAAAGCTCTCCACAACTTGGTTCTAAGGACAAGGTTAAACGCTGCATGTAGATCCATAAAAGTAACTTGAAGGCTACACTAGCCTAGCAGCACCACTTTCCACCTGATTAGCTGAAAAAAAGAAACATGGTCAACAGTACTAACTTTTTGTTGAAAGCCTGCCAGGCGTTTGGTTAAGATGGAGTTTTCTGAAATCCAGGCTGTTAGCTTGTCCAAGACTTGTTTACTGAAAATGTTTTGTAAGTTATCAATCAAGCGAATCGAGTGGTAGTTGGCTGGGTAATTGCAAGAACCCTTCTTGTGAATGGAGACTATTTCTGCGCCCTTCCAGGTTTTTGGAATCGGGCCTCACTGTAGGATTGCGTTGCTTAAGATGTTGATATAAGTTAGCCATAAGTCAGGATTGGTGTTGTAGAGCTCGGCTAGGATTTTATCTGGCTTGGTGCCTTTCCAATTCTTAGATATATCAGGGCTGCTTTATTGTCGGCTAGGGAAAAGGATAAAGAATGCTCAGAATGGTTCAAGTGAGAGATATGCGGGGATAATGGAGGCACTCTACCTTGCAAGAATACGATGCCTTAATGTGGGACTCCCAGTCACTAAATAAGACATTAGATTCTGGCTTTTTTTATCCAGTTTTATTCTCATGTGTTAGCAGGTGCCAAAAGAGTTTAGTGTCTTTGCCCCTGGCTGCCTCAAGTAAGTTATCCACAGTTGATTTATCCTGTGCCTTCTTGGCCTCCCATGGTGTTAAGCTATAACAATTTCTGGTGGCTCTGATCTTTCCTCTATTTACCAGCCTAATATCTTTTTTAAAGTTCTAGTTTCTTGGTTCGGCAACTTGCGTTAAACCACTCATTGGGTTTCGGGCTGCAAGCCTTGCCACACCCACTTTTAGTAAAATGCCTTCCGATTTCCTCAGAAGGAACATTAGGAATCCAGAAGGTATGATTGGGGCTAGAAGGAGAGGTTCAAAGAGAATTGAGAGCTAGCGAAGTAGTGGTTCTAATAGAGTTCAACGCAGTGCTGTTGGATTCTAAGGAATGCCACCTAACATCCCTATTGTTATTGGTTAAAATTAAGTTATTATTTCCTTGTCCAATACAGACTGTAAGGAGTTCTACATTGACCCCTTCAAAAGGAGGGTTAGTGGTTAATGGTCACTTTCCATTCTTGAGGTAACATAAAAGTTGTTCAACTCAGACCACAGTTCAAGATTAATAAAAAAGATAATCTAGGTGGCTACTGTAAGATCCTCTCCTAAATGTAGGGGTGGGTCTGTCATCTGAAGGTGAACACCCATTACAAGCTCTAATGCTGTGAGATAGAATTATGTCAATCACATGATGGGCTACCTTTGACAAATGCTTAAATGGGGGAGAATCAATTCCCGGAATACCCTATCAGGCATCCTCCTCTTTGCTAATGTCATCAATTAATGGGGAGGGTTCGAAGTGAATGTTGAAATCACCTCCCAGTATATTGTATTTACTCTTTTTGGATGACTTCAAAAAAATTGTTTAAAAAGGACAAGATGGGGGAGTCTCTACCACTACTAACAGGTCTGTTATATGGTGGGTGGACAAAATATCGAAAACACAAATACCGTCGGGACACAATATCGTGTCAAAAATATCGAGGACAAGAATATCGTGAAGGTCATTTTCTATGGGTAAGTAAAGTTTTACTATATGTAACTCCACATATATGTACTTTGACGATATATATATCTTCAAGGTACGTAGATCTGGAGTTAAGAATAGTAAATTGATACCCATCTATTTGCACTTACCTACTCGATATTCTTGTCCTCGATATTTTGGACACGATATTCTGTCCACACGATATTTTGTTTTCGATATTCTGTCAGTGAACCCTGTTATATACAGTGATCCCTAGGAGTTCTTTGCCATTACATAAAGCTATATTCAAAATAGCATTAAGATGTCCTGCCACAAACAAGGAATTACTTTAACTGACCTCTGAATAGAAGTGTGGACCCAACTACAAAACCCTCCCACAGCGCACATTTTTTAACGACCTGAGAAGGATTCCTTAGCCCCCTCCCACGTCCTTTGAAGGACTGTGTCAGTTGGTTGTTAATGGAAACAGGCTAAGGGTGGCTATCACTTCTTCCCTCTCTTTCCTAGCCATGTCATATGAAACTGAGGGTGGGAGGAGGAGCCCCACAAACAGAAAAACATAACCAGGAGTCGGGACTGGAAGATTCAGTTTCACACAGCTCCTTTATTTCACAATGATTACCTAAAATAGCATAAAAAGGCAAACATGATGTTGTAGTGTGGATTGTGGCCTCATGGTCGACATTACTAAGTTAGCTTAGGCCTAGCAGTAACCCTGGGCGGTGAACTACGCCACGCTCGTGGAATTTGCGAAGTTTCGGTAACTTCGCGATTCGCGTAGAACGCGAAGTTACCGTGCACTACGCAATTTGCGGCGTAGCGTAGCTGTTTTTCTTCTTCGCGCGCTCAATATACGTTCTCGCGCGCGTAACGACCTACCGTGATTCTGCGTTCGCCGACGCGACTTCCTATCCGTTCGCGGGCGCCACGAGATTTGGAATCCGGCCGCACGATCCCGCGAGAGTGTGCGAACGCGAACACGTCATTCGGACGCGCGATCTGACTTCCGGCGGCAGTGTTGGTAAGATCGCGATCCCGAACACGAAGAAACTACAATCTGGCGAAGAATATATCTCGAGCATCATAAAACCTTCTCGAAAATGATGAATTAGTTCATTTTGCACAAAAACTCCTCAGGTTGTCATTTAGAGATGTAGTTTGGTGAGCAAGGAGTCCTTTTTCTTTTTTCCAAGAGGAAGGAAGTGCCCCTGATTCTCAAACTTCCTGTTCCTGTCCAGCAGGCTCCTCCCAGTGCTTTGTCCATGTGCTGTTCACTTTCATTTGGATTTGGAGCTGAAAGGATCACTTTTTGTGTCTGTCTGCTGCATCATATCATTGGATTGGATTTGAGGACTCTTGGATTTGAGATTTTACAAGTAAGTTGGAGAATTGGTGTACTTGTTTGTTTGATTGGGGCTTGTTTGTACCTACATTTTTTTGTGGGATTTCCATAGTTTTTAAAATGTATTGTTGTGGCCTGTAGTTTCGGCAGGGGCTTAGTTGTTTTTCTTTGATTAGAATTTCAGCCAGTAGGCCCGGACTAGAGCCAGAGGTACCCATGGGTGCATGTTTCTGTGGTGTCTGTTGAATTTAAAGTTTAAACATCATGTAGGCCGGGCATCCATGGATGGCATTGGATTGATTTGCAAAATGTGGGTTTTGGGGTGGTATTTTATATTTTTGGGTGTTTGTTAAATAAATAGGCCTTTTCAGCCAGTAGGTAACCCTGGGCGTTCAGCTCGCGGACTTTGGGCAAGTCCGCACTGCGCGACAACGCGGACTTACACTTTTATCTTCTTCGCGCTCAATGTACGTTTTCGCGCGCGATAACGACAATTTGTGACGATCGCGATGCCGAACACGCAGAATTTACAATCTGGCTGAACAATATCTCTCGAGCATCATTAAACCTTCTCGAAAATGTTGATTTAGTTCATTTTGCACAAAAACTCCTCAGGTTGTCATTTAGATGTAGTTTGGTGATCAAGGAGTCATTTTTTTTTTGTTTTACAATTTTTTCCAAGAGGTAGCAAGTTGCCCAGAGTCTCCAACTGCCTGGTCCTGTCCTTTGTCTTCACTTTTTTGTTATTTTGGGTGGCCTGGCCATGTGGGTGGCGGCCATTTTGTAAAGCCAGGCATTGTGCTTTTGCCATAGGCCTGCATTGTCTGTCTTGTGTTCCTTTTCTTGTTGTTCTGGGTGGCCTGGCCATGTGTTGGCGGCCATTTTGTGTGAACAGCCACTGTGCTTTTGCCATAGGCCTCCAAGCTTGCGGCCTAGTGTGCCAGTAGGCCCGGAGGTAGTCATCCTCATGGGTGCATAAAAACTGTTTCTGTGTTGTCTGTTGAATTGTAACATAATTTAGGCCATGGATGGCATTGGATTGATTTGCAAAATGTGGCTTTTGGGGCGTATTTAATTTTTTTGGGTGTTTGTTAAATAAATAGGCCTTTTCAGCCAGTAGGTAACCCTGGGCGTTCAGCTCTCGGACTTTGGGCAAGTCCGCACTGCGCGACAACGCGGACTTACACTTTTATCTTCTTCGCGCGCTCAATGTACGTTTCGCGCGCGATAACGACATTTTGTGACGCTCGCGATGCCGAACACGCAGAATTTACAATCTGGCGAACAATATCTCTCGAGCATCATTAAACCTTCTCGAAAATGTTGATTTAGTTCATTTTGCACAAAAAACTCCTCAGGTTGTCATTTAGATGTAGTTTGGTGAGCAAGGAGTCATTTTTTTTTGTTTTACAATTTTTTCCAAGAGGTAGCAAGTTGCCCAGAGTCTCCAACTGCCTGGTCCTGTCCTTTGTCTTCACTTTTTTGTTATTTTTGGTGGCCTGGCCATGTGGGCGGTGGCCATTTTGTTAAACCAGCCACTGTGCTTTTGCCATAGGCCTCCAAGCTTGCGGCCCAGTATGCCAGTAGGCCCAGAGGTAGTCACCATGGGTGCATAAAACTGTTTCTGTGTAGTCTGTGGAATTTTGACATCATTTAGGCCATGGATGGCATTGAATTGATTCAATTGAATTGCGAAATGTGGTTTTTTTTGGAGGGTCTGACTATTTCACTTTTTGGGTGTGTTAAATAAATGCCTTTTTGCGTGTGTACTGTGTAATTATAATTGTGTTGTTGTAGTGGTTGTCTAACTTTCCAAAGTGTTTTTAGCCATGTGGATTTTAGTTTTTGCATTAAAGCTGTGTGTGTTTTATAAGGCATCCTTTGTCTGCCCATATATAGGCCTGCTTGAGTTCATTGTTTGCTGTGCCTTGTGCCCGTGAGTCACCATGTTCCTGGGGGCCATTTTGTTGTGGTAGTTATTAGTGTGCTGTTTTTGCCACATAGGCCTGCGTGTCTTTCCATTGTTCCTCTTGTCTTACTGCTTCCAAATCCATCCCCATTGCCAGCTGCAGCTCCCTGATGCTGCTATATAATACATCCCACGTGATGCACAAATTTAGGCCAAACATGCTCCAGTACATTTTAGTTTTTGTTCTTTACTATTCTTATTCTTCCAGAGTGTACACTAGCACTACACAGTAGCCAGGAAAGCCCTGGCCTTGTTGTCAACGTCTCATAAATGGCTACACTGTGTGTTGTTGTTCACAGAGTTTCTGAAATTTAATAATTGAGGCCACCACACACTAAGTTCTATATTCTATTTGTTTGATTTGTGCTATGTTTGACTGATGTTCTGGCTTTTTTGCTTTTAGGTGCACAAAGACTGAGGAGGAGGTGTGTCTCTCATCATTGCCTGTTGCACTTCCAGACAGACATCCTGCTGCTGTACACACAACACAACGTGACGTGTGACCTGACCAGACATCTCTGCAACTGAGTGCTGCTGACATCTGAAGAAGATGGGCCCAAAGAAAGCAGGTACCAGGTCCTCCAGTACCAAGAAAGTTGCTATTGAGAAGAAGAAGGAACAGAAGAAGCAAGTGACACTGAAGTCTGGTGTGCCGGCCAATACCTTTTTGGGAAAAAAATTGCGCCTGCAGCAGCGGTGTCCGGGGGCAAGCTGGGGGCAGCACCTCCGCATCAGTGGACCCAACCCACCAACCCAGGCCCAAGCACATGAGTGGGGAAGAGGTAGCCAGCCTAATGGTGGAAAGCAGTGATGCTGAGCCGGAGATAAACTTATCGCTATCTCAAAGTAGTACCCAATCAACGCAGGAGGAAACACAGCAGATAAGTGGTCAACAACAACAGCCGCAACCACCGCCCGCAATAGTAGTTGTTGTTCCTCCTGAAGTAGGGGCAGTTCAGGAAATTGAGCCTCATGCAGAGGTAGAAGAAGAAGCCACTCATTCAGAAGATCCATTGTCTTCCAAATCCCCAGCAAGGAAAAGGAGGGGTAGTCCATCAAGTTCTTCGCCAAGCCCCCTTCTGATGATCTAGATGCCACTTGGAAGCCACAAACTGAGTCTGAGAGGGAGCCACGTTCCAAGACCAAGCTAGGGAAAAGGAAGGTTCCAGAAAGCCTTACACTTATGGAGGTCGATGTAGAACAGCAAGATGATGATGATGATGACGACGAGCCAGTCATCACGAACATCACTCCCGGCCCCGAGGAGATGGAGACCAACATTCTTACTCTATCCAAAATCGCTGCGAGGGATGTAGCACGCATACCTCCACAGGTAACACCAACACGACCTACAGCTTCCATATTTGCATTAGCAAAGGCCCGGCAGCGACCTACATCCAGCACAACCACCACCTCTGTAGGAGTAGGTAGTGGTACAGCAGCACAGAGTCAAATTCAACACACACCCTACAGATCATCCGGCATTGGAAGTGGCACCTCCAGCAGGAGGCCAAAGTTAAGCTCCCCAGTTTGGGACTTCTTTACGGTTAGCGAAAAGGAGGAGAACATTGCTATATGCTCCATTTGTAATACCTCTGTTAGTCGTGGTAAGCTTGGTACAAACTATGGTACCGGAGGCCAAATGACCCATCTGAAAAAACACCACTTGATCAGCTGGGAGGACCACCTTCGCGCCATAAAAAAACTGCAACCATTGGTGTTGGTGGGGATAAAGGAGTAGAAGAAGAAGATCCGATCACGGTGGAAGAGGAAGGACAGGGAGACATTCTCTCTGGTAGTGGTACACAAGGTGTCCCTGACCCCAGCAGTGCAGTCTTAACGTTGCACACATCTTCAGCAACATCTCAGTGGCACAAGAGTAAGAGTCAGCCGGAGACACCAAGAAGTACCAGGTCCGCACTACCAAAAAGTGCGTTGAGCCTAAGAGAAAGGAAAACCATGCAGCCTACCATTATCAGCATGTTTGGGGGTGAGGGGCAGTACGAACGCAACCACCCAATAGCACGTTTGTACAATGCGAAGCTGGCTAAAATGTTAGCACTGGACCTTCTCCCTTTTTCTTTTGTTGAAGGGTTGGGTTTTGTGGAATTTGTGTCAACCATCTGCCCAAAATGGCATGTTCCCAGCCGCTACTATTTTGCCAGAGTTGCAGTTCCAGCACTACATCACGACGTGCTGGAATTGCTAGGAAAGGCCTTGAAGCAGAGTGCTGTTCACAGTATCCACCTGACTACAGACATGTGGACCAGTTGCCAAGCCACAGATTACATGTGCATCACTGCACACTGGATCAGTTTTGCGGGGTTAGAGAACAGGTATCTGCTGGTGTTGATACTGCAGAGATTTTTCATGCCACTCGCAAACATGCAACTGTAGCCATGTTTGCCATGGAGAAATCTCATACTGCTGCAAACATTTTGGAAGAGTTTAACACCAAGGTCTTTGAGTGGCTGCGCCCAAGAGGGCTTACGATTGGTTTTGTTGCCACGGACAACGGCAGTAATGTAGTTTTGGCCATGCGCAATGGTGGCTATTTCAGGGTCCCGTGTTTGGCACACTGCATTAACATTGTTGTTCAAGACTTTTTGAAAAATGAATCAAAAGTCAGCAACTTACTGGTCACCTGCAGAAGAATATGCACACATTTCAGCCATTCTTTTAAAGCCCGGAAGCAGCTGAGGGTCATTCAACGTGAGCATAATATGCCAGTCAAAGCGCTCATCCAGGAGGTGCCAACACGTTGGAACTCAACTTATTACATGCTTGATCGTCTGTTTGAACTGTACATACCACTCAATGCTTATGTCATGCAAAGATTAGGGGAACCTACTGTGAGAGGCATGACCGTTGAGATGGCTCAATGGGACCTCATTAAATGCCTGACTGAGATGCTACTTCCTTTTGAGATCTTCACACGTGAAGTCAGCAGGGAGGACTGTACTATGGGCCAAGCTATCCCATTGTTGCACATGCTAGAGCAACAGCTGAAGGATGTGTCTGAAACGTACGCAGGTGTGGATGACAAACAAGACGCATATCATTTGGCGGAGACCTTAGCCGCTCGCTTATCGGAAAATACAAGGATTAAAAATAAAATTTTGTCACAACCACATTACATTAGTGCCACAATTTTGGATCCACGGTACAAAGTATTTCTGAACAGCAAGGCAGTAATTCCTTTTTCGGAAGTGGATGTTGCCAACTACAAAACTTTGATAGCTAAGGAAGCCACTATTTTCGAAAGCGAACGGCTGTTAATTACAGGCCCCCACCCCAGGCCATAACAGGTACTACAGGGCATCCAGAGTCAAGTTCTACTTCGGAGCCTGAGGGCAGTGCATTTGCCTCCCAGCAGTCACCTACACCAACAATAACATCAAGAACAGGATCATCCACAGCACAATGTGCAACTGATTGGTTTCTACAGCAGGGGTATGGTAAGTCCAGTGCTGATGCAAAGGCAAAACAGGCCGAGCACATCGGAGCACCCCTGAACATTGAGCGGATGGTCCAGGCCTATCTGGATGACCCAACAGAGGTCTTCATGGATCGAAACCCATTGGTGTATTGGTATGGGAAAAGAAGCCAATGGACAGTGCTCAGCAGGCTGGCGATAAAGTATCTGGCTTCCCTGTCGCAAGTGTCTCTTCTGAGCGTGTTTTCAGTGCTGCTGGTGCCATTGTAACTTCGGAAAGGACCAGTCTCTCGGCCCAAAGCGTGGAGAGGTTAACCATGATCAAAATGAATCAGCACTTTATACCACCGGATTACAAAATACGTGAATCACAGCAGGAAGAGGAGAGCGACTTGGATGACGTAAATAGTGCGTTACAGGACCTACTTCTGTCCGAACCACCAGAGTTTGAGGACGAGCTCCTCTTCCCTGACAACTAGGCTTTCAAATTGTTGCTTTCTTCCTTCCTTTATGTGTCTGTGTATCTGTCTTTCTGGTTCAAATCAAATCACAACAAAACCATCACCACTCTCTCTTTTTATTTCCCTATTGGAGTTGCACGTCTGTGCATTTAACTGTCCACTCTTCAGAGTCCTGCTTCATCTTCCTGTCTCGCACAAGTACATTTCCATCAAGCCAGACATTAGTACAAGAAATGTTGCCTTTACCAGTCCCGCCTCCATTAGAAGTGAAACGTGACTACTATAGCTATCCTCCGTTTTGTTTTCGAGCCGAAACTCATCAGTGTCCGAAGGCTACAGCCTCAGCAGGCATCCAAAGGTCCTCACTGTCAGGACAGAAGGTACTTGGCAGAGAAAGACAAGAGACTCTTCGAAGAAACTTGCTGACATTTGTGCAAACTCAAATGACCAGCAATGAGCGCTACACAGGCCGCGGCCCATCATCACAGTGCTGACCATGGGAAGCAACTTAAACTGTGACAAAGTGCCACAGATGAATAAGACGAAAACCGAAACAGTGCCTAACACTCAAAATGAATGTGGACTGGAGTAATGATGAGGCCACTGCCCCGTAAAAAAAAAAAAAAATGTCAGAACTAGGCATCTGATGATCTGACAGCCAAAGAGAAGAGCAAGACAGGTAATGATGGAATGCATTGGATGCTTGCAGACTCTGAGCGATTGCTGTTGTTTGTTGTTGATGTTGTGCATGAAGTCGAACTCTACTCTACTAGTTAATCTACAAAGTGACTCAAGTAAGTCAGTGACAGTCAATGTTTCCCTTCTTGTTGTTTAATAACCATATTGTACTCCTACTACTGCAGGTGCAGGCCAATATCTGTTGCAATTTTTTAATATGGAATATGGACTTAATCGGAGTCACTACAGACTGAGTTGTAGTTGGACAACACGTACCACACCATGATGATGACCATACTATCTTTTTGCGCGCAGTCATTCAGTTGGATCGGAGATGATTCAAGGAATAACTGCATTTCATGAAGTGGCATAAGGTAAACATAAACACAACAATTCAACAAGAAAGTAGTAAACACAGCAGACCTACATGTCCATGTAGTGGTGTAGTCGAGTGTAGTGATGACTGACAGCGGCGCATTGATTTTGTCACTTAATTAGGAAAATGCTAAGTTGCTGTGTATGCCTTTTGTCTGGCTATGTCAAAAATTAAGGTAAATGGAGGTTGGGTCACGGGCTGGTGCTGTGGTGGGCCTGTTCTGTCCTGTTGTTGTTGTAGCTTAATGCTGTAAACAGAATCTACACGATATATCCAAGCCGCCTCACTCTGAAAGTGTTCTCTCTTCTCTTCTTGGACTCCACCGTAAATGATGTTTTTTTTATTCATTGATTTCTCAATACCCCTTTTGTTTTTCCATCTAGATGTTACAGGCCGGCCTTTACCCTGTGCTTGCTATACTGGGAGACACAACTCACATTTACCTTACCAATCGGCATCAGGAAGGCCACCAAGATTGATGTGCGGAGCGTCCATGGAAGATAGGACCAAGAGGAAGGACGAGATTCAACTCCACAATTTTAGCATGATAATACAGTAACTTTAGTATCATTCATCATTCATCTTTTAATTAATTTGAATCCTTTTTCTCTGCAATCATTAGGACTGTGTGTTGTGTGTTTGTTTGCTAATTGATCCCTACAAATGTTTTTTAATTGTCTTTGCTATCTTTACAAGTAAGCCCAGTACAACATGGAATTTGGGTCTCTGAGGGCATATTACAGGCAAGGCAAATTGCATAGAATATACTGGTGCCCTGTACTGTCTAATTGTCTAGTAGGAGTTATTAAGTACTACTCATTAACCATCAAGTTATCTAATCTTCATCATCATTAACGCATGCATTTCCCTTTTCTCCCTTTATAGATTTTTTGGATAAGATCATGGTCGTCTGCCAAGATTGCGCTTTGCTTTTGTTGTCCATGCGTACTGTTTTTCATTTTCAAACCTTTCCCCAAACCCCCCTTCCCATCCATTCATCAAACCCTAACCCTCTTCCCCCGGGCTGTGATTTATATTGAGGTGTGATGTGAGTACATAAAATGTACACCAATTGATCACACGCTTGCTGGGGCAGATGTGGTGAAAGCAACACTAATTCAATTGCAAGGCAGGGCGAGGAGCTTCTTCTGCTTGCCCACCCATGCTCAGTCTATGTGCAAGCCGTCACCGGCTAATAGTAGTACATCATAATTAATTGCCGTCATTGATTGGATTAATCATCAAACTCCTACCACACAGCAGTAAAGGTTACGAATTACGATTGTGTTAAGTTAAGTGACTCACTCGACAGCACAACTACAGTTTATAACTTCTTGTACTAGGCTGTCCCCGCCACCATTACGTTTAATTTGACTTTAGCAGTTGCAACTGCAATATTGTTTGTTTGGCAGTCGTCTTCTGTACTGTATTTTACTTCGTTCGACTACTCCTCCCACAGTCGCTCTCAGGCAAGTGACTGTCTCTTTTTATTTTTTTAGCAAATGCTACTGCCAGTGTCTACTCTACTACTACCACCACAACCATGGCATCTTCTACATTCTCTATGGAAACCATGCAGCCATCGCTGTGCCGAACGTAGTCATCATCAATCACAGGTAAGATAAGTTTGGTGGGAGGTAGAATACTAGTAGGACAAATAACTCAGTGAGGGGTACCGCATCTATCTGTTTGTTATACATCATCGGCAGATTATTTAAATCAAACACTGGCTGCGGCCCTGCAGCAGCAAGGAAACCAATGTGACGTTAATTCGTAAAACAGTAACCCCCACAAAACATTAACATTGTATGTTTAAGTATAAATATAATTTATTACCCTAACAAAAATAAACTATTTCACACCTGACCCACCCCTCTCCCTAACCCCAACCAATGTCCAAAACGAAAAAAGTCCAAAGAATGTCCCGAAACCCCAACGCCCAATTCCCACCCACCAAAACAAGGAATAAAAAGGGGCAAAGCAACAGGGTCCTCGATGTTATAATTGGCGGGCTTTGAGGTGTTTGTCCACCAGGATTTTCACCCGCTCCTCCATTTGCTCCTCTTGCCGTGCCATCCGGAGGAGAATCTTCCTGCGGAATGCCCTGCAGTGGCATCCACACTGGGGGACAGCAGTGCTGGCTGCTAGTGAATTGCGGCGGGCGGCTACCAGACCGCGGCGCCGTACCGCTGGAGTTGGGGCCTGGCTGGGGCCCGGGGCATCGGACGAGGCTGCAGCTGCTGCCGCCTCCTCCTCCTCCTCCACCTGAGCCACCAGCCGCCGATACTCCTGGCATATGGCCTCCAGTTTCCGGCGCCGGGCCCTGACTGCCAACTCCTTCCGCGATGGTTTGTCTTGGGAAAAGAAAGAAAAAAATATTGTTGTAACCAGTACTCTTACCTAAACAGTAACACAAAATTAATTCAACACATAATGGCACAGTAGCACTAGCAAGAAGCACAGTACATAACATTTGTGGTAATAATCTATCTATCCTCCCACTTCCTCGGCCTCTAACATTTGTGGGAGTTTCAGGCATTATACTAGCACTATGGACTCCAACCAGTACACAGTACACCAGTGTTCTTCTTATCTCTAGTTTAGCGAAATGACATAACCTGGTTGTAGCCGGCATTGCCAGCTCGGTCATCTATGCTTGAACCCAAGACAAACATACGAGTCATGACGCAGAGTCACATTAGTTTGATTTACTACTGTTTGCAGGTGGGGAAGCTCGTATTTTTCTATTACGGGTGGCACTGGCCATACTCTCTCTGTTACATGGAGGGCAATTGCTCAATTTCACAGTGCCTTGGCTACTACAAAAAGGCAGATTATATATCTGATCCAATGATCGTTGCTTTTATATGGGACAACGACATAAGGTCAGTAGCGGTCGGTGGTGGGACTCGGGGAGTTCGGCCGGGCGGTGACGTGGGTAGGGGCAGGATGGGGGTAGTAAACTATGGATTACGGCCAATTACAGGTAAGTAAACATATAAATAAATGAAACTAATTTTGTTGCGCACACTGCATCGCATTTGGCGGTGCAGTGCGCACAATGAAATTCACTTTATTTATTTGTATGTTACAGTAAAGTTACCTGTATTTGCCCGCGTAATACATTGTTTACTACTACCCCCACCCTGCCCCTCCCCACATCGGCTTTGCTACGCTGGCGCGGTTTCTTTAACATTCCCTAAAACTGTGCATCCCGTGACAGTCTCCACCTATGCTGTCTATGATGAATACATACAGGCATCCATCCATTCTAAGTAAATGTCAATCATTCTTCTTAATCTCTCCACAAATGTTACTTTGTTTCACCAACAACAACGCATGCGTCCACTCACTCCGTTGCTTGCCTTGGCTTTGAGTTTCACCCAAACACCGCTGATGATTCTTGCTATCCACAGTATCCACCCATACTGTGTCGCCCACCCAGGCAGGCATCCATTCTTCTTTCACCTCCCACCCATCCTTCAACAACACATGCATCTGATTCCTATCAGCCACCTATCCATGCTTCCAACGTATCCTTCTCTGCCAGTCGTCATATTAAATCTCGCCCGCCCTTCCTCCTTCCACCCTTCTTTCCCTTTTTGTTCAACACATCCATCAAGGTCATCTGATCTGACTTTTAGTCTCCTCCATAAAACTTTCACAGCTGAGTTGGAGTCAGATATAAGAGGCCATTGGTTAATGAAGTCACGCTGGTAATGCTATTGCTACTGCATTGCTCATGCTAAGTAAAGGGTGTCTTCTTTATTAACCGTTGTATAATGTTCACTACAACTTCATACCTAATAAGTCTCAACAACAGTACAGTGAGTGAAGTCCACTCCACACACCCTTCCAGCTAGTGCAATGTCAATAAGTCATGAATATAACTTACCACCGCCCGCCACTGCTGCTGGCTCACCCCCTGTATCTCCTGCAGGTGCTGCATCTCCTGC
Organism: Calotriton arnoldi; assembly: GCA_963921515.1. NCBI lineage: Eukaryota > Metazoa > Chordata > Amphibia > Caudata > Salamandridae > Calotriton > Calotriton arnoldi. Next base: position 21,808 of record CAWUFW010012924.1, read on the forward strand.
CCCCTCCGGAATGGCCGCAACGCCATCGCCGCTGGCCCCACCGGCACTGGTGGTCGGTAGTACGCCTAGAAAAAATATGACACATTTTTAGATGCCTGTACACCTCCCCCTATTTATTCTTTTTCACTAGCAAGATTGAAAAAAGTTAATACATACATATTATTATTATAAATCACATTCAATAGTCCAAATCGGGTACTAGAGTACAGTCAGTAGACAGACACTAGTAGTGTTATTATGGTCCCTAGGGTCATTATTATACTATACTCTACTCTTTGCAAAGTTAGCCTGAGCCATGCAACCATTTTTCGCTTCATGTCTTTTGCGCATGTTACCTCGCAGCTTGTTGTGCAGTAACAGTAAGACGCCTTTTGAGCCCACATGAGCACATACAGCTACTGTCTGAGCGTTGCGTACAAGAGGTCGAAAAACAAGCCACTTTGTTATGGAGTTCGGTTAGTCCGTATTACTTAGCCATAGGTAACATGTTACAGTTTTTTGGCAGGACTGACAAATGCTTGCATTAACACGCACCATTTTTCTCAGGCAGAGGATTCCCTTCTACGAACCAGAGATTTGCAGAGCTTATGAATGATGCATGTAACCAGTAATTCTACGTTCTACGGTGAGGAGTCGCCCAGAATTCACACAGATCTTTTGTCTTATATCATCATGCACTTGTTGCAACAATTTTTATTGTTTTAATCTTATGCATTTTGCTGTTGGAGCTGGCTGGAGTACACTGAATTTTATAGAACAACAACATACAGAGGTTGTTATTTGAAAATAAACCTTTTGAACTTACACATAGACTCTGTGGTATTTGGTGTGGTGGTGGTGGTGGACTTACATGAGTGAGTGAGCGAAAGGGTGTTATGTTCTGGGTTGTGGAATCATAATCATTGGGTATCTTCGGGTGGGGGTTCGGGGACCTAATGAGACACTAGCTAGTCGTTCAGGGGATTGTGGGTTCACTTCTGACTGAGGTGTGAGGAACGTCCAAGTTCCAAACTCGCATCACCAACATCCTATTTCATTGTGCATAGTTCTGCATGGGGCTGTGCAGAATCCAAGTAGTATGTACTATATCCTATCAAAAATAGTCAAATATCTGGTTGTGCATTTTGTTTGTGGTAATTGTCAAAGCCTCAAGATTAAGAAGCCTAGAAGAGGACAACCGAAAGGACTGGACTCAGTGGCTAGAGCTATTAGTATTGGTCAATCTGAGTTTTATTCAAAACCGTACAATAAAGAGTGGCAATGCAAACTGGGCAAGCTTAGCGACAGACTAATAGTAGTAGTACAGAGTACAGACATTCATAGCAGAGGCAGTTAGAACTTAGAGGCAGGGATAACCAGAATTTAGAAACAGATAGTCAAGTCAAGATCAAAGAATCTTTTGTAAAAAATATAATTAGGGAGTGGAGCCAGAATTAATAGTTCTGAAAAAATAAGGTCCAGTAAAGGTTAGGGCAATATAATTGTTAATATAACCACTGGAGGACTTACTGGGACCAGCAGCAGGGCCCTCGGTAGAGGAGCGGTCCTCTGGTGGTTGTCCCGCCGACTCGGACCCCGTCTTCTTGCCCCTGGGTGCTGCAGATCAGTGATCATGTAAGATATAATAAAGAAAAAGAAAGACACAAACATTAATGATTGCTGTGAAACAAATAAATTATCTAAAAAAACGCTCAAAAACGTTTTAGGAAACAAAAATTGCAATAAAATTGACCTATCTAATCCGATCGACTACTGGCTTGCGGGATTCACGGACAGTCTACTTATTTGGGAACACTAATTCAGTGTTCCATTCTGATTGATTCAAATAAAATCCAGAACACTAACTAAGCCTAAGTACCACCTGACCTAGCCCACCTATTCCAGGCGGGCCAATTGTTCATTAAGCCTGCATTTCCATTTTTTTTCCATCAAAAATGCATAGATGAGAAGGAGGACACATGCATAAAGTCAGTGCATAATGCATACACCAAATTGTTGGTTGGTTGCGTCTGATGTTCTGCAGCTGACTGACACTGCTAAGCTAAGCTTACCAGTACCACTCACTAAACAAACTACAAAAGGTTCTACTAAGGACTGGGGTAAGCAGCACTCAGTGACAGAGGATGCGTCACGCAGACCGCTCAAAAATTATCAACTAATAGTAACTAAACCTAGTATCAAATCCATCCACCACTATTTGACAGGAGGACAAAGGAAGGACTACAGACTCTCTAGCAATAGCATTACCTAACTGAAGTTCTCTAAAGTAAACTCTTACATAATAATGACAAGCGAGCGCAAAGTTGCAAAAAGTAAGAGTACCGCCCAGCACCTGTGTCCTACAATCACAGAAGATTTTGAAACGTAATTTACCTGCAATGTAAGCAGCATTATTCTTGTTATTTGTAAAAAATGTATACACAAATCACAATACTTATACTACTATATATATTGGCTACTCACCAAGCCCCACGACCTCGACACCTAGCAGGTCCAACAGGTCCTGCTCCCGGTCAAGAATGTCTGACCACCGGTGGGCCAGCTGGTTATGGGTGCGCCGGACCGCGGAGCAGCGAAACACTGCCCGACGCACCTTCGCCCACCGGCGGTGACGCTCCTGGGTCGGGTAACCGGAGCCTGGCCTGCCGCCTGCTGCCAAGGTCAAGGGGAGGTGGCGCTGAATAAAAAAACAAGGGCGGCCACCTCCTCCTCCGTAAACAGCTGGCGGGCTTGCACCCCTGCAGGGCGCAGTCTGACGCAAGGCAGGCGGCGATTGGGCGCACGCGCCTTGCCCTTTGAGCCGCTGCTGCTACCCTTCGCCATGGTTCTGGGGTGGGAGGAGGTGAAAAAGAAAAGTTAGAAGGGAAAAATAAAGTTAGGGGAAGAAGTAGGAGCTTAAAGAAGAAAGTTATATAAAACAGTTGAAAAGTAAAAAAACACAGTAAAAAGTAGAAAAAAATGCAAAATATAGACTTAGGCAGAGAGAGAGATAGGTAAGAAATAAAGAAAAATTTAAAAACAGTGTAAAAAACTAAGGATTGCAAAGATTGAGGGAGGATAGAAAAGCAGGCCCAGAACCATAGCATAGAGTGGTAAAACAAGATGGCCGCGCCCATCGCGACCGCATGGGTAAGTTTGCGCGATATTTCTCCCCGAGCACGCAAAACGTCGCGAACACGTACAACGCGTTCCCGAACATGGAATGCGCATCGCGAGCACGCTATACGCGACCCGGAACAGGAAATAAGGGATCGCGAACGGGCGGGACAAGTGAAAAACAAAATGGCCGCGCCCATAGGCGACCGCATGGGTAAGTTCGCGCCCCGAGCACGCAAACAGCATCCCGAACACGAACAACGCGTTCCCGAGCAAGAAAAACGCATCGCGAACGGGCGCGCCAAGCAGCTACGCATGCTCGCGAAGCTACGCGTAGCTCGCGTAGCGCTCCGACGTCTTCGCGTAGCTTCGCGTAGCGCGACTACGCGAACTACGCCCAGGGTTACCTAGCAGCCATGATGCCTCCTTTGCACACGTTACTCCGTGACTTTGTTTTTCCAGACTCTGCTTGTGACCGTTCACATTAGAACTGTCTGCATTTCTGCCTTTCACCTTTTCTGATGTTCTCTGTGGTTTTCGACTGCACACAATGTACAAGGTCGAAAAACAACATCCCTTGTTGTTGCTGTTCTGGTCAGCCCCTCGCACTTAGACATAACATGAAATACAGCTGCACTGGAGAAATTTGTGTGCTTTTAATATTGTGATCTCCCTGTTAGTGACACTTGGAGAAAATCCTTTCCAGGGAGAAGAGCTGTGCTTGTCCGATGATGTAAACCTTGCATCTAGTTCTTGAGGTATGGGGGTCCCCCTGACAAAGCCCAGAGGTCTTCTCTTTTTATAATAAACTAGTTACTAGCACGGGGAGGGTGGCAAGGCATTATAGTCCTTCATCCACTGTCTTTATAAAATGCTGTCCCCGTTTGTATTCTATGGAATTTTAACGATGCTTACTATTTTGTCTTTTTGCATTATGCTGCTAGTACTGGTACGTGTACTGTGTCTTAGAGCACGTTAGTTGAAATAAACATTTTAAACTATACTGTGTCTCTTAATACGCACGTTGTGGACAAGTATGAGTGAGTAATGAAAGAGTGTTCTTGCTCCTGCGATTCCTGAAAGCGTCCGTGTTCTGGGATGTCTAATCATTGGTAGCTTCGCTGTAGTACGGAGAACGAATGAGACACTATAGCTAGTCGGATTGGGATTTTGGGCACTAAGGTGGATGGTCGGTACACCACTATACACTGAGGTCCTGTTTTCCTGCGCATAGTTCTGTATATGTGCAGAATCCCCGCAACATGGCGTCACCAATGTGTGGTGGGCTTCTTATCTGCGAGACGCTTGAGTAGTGCTTGTGCTTGTCCACAATTCCCTTCACTTCTGTTTCCGGAAACAGAGGTGAGGGTGTAACCTCCTATATTGATGTTTTTTTAGGTTCTTTCAAGCTTGAAGTTATTAAAAGGTGTTCTCTTTTATGTTAACCCTCTATTGCGCTGCCACGCACTAGGTTGTTCTACATTCTTAGTCTTGATGGCTGTGAATGTAAATATCCCGGCACATAGTCGCGCCGCGCTCCGTGCTCATTTAACGGCCTATGGAGTACCCGACGCGGGTGTCGCCCTCATCTTTGTGGTCCAAGCTGATCCGGCTTACCACTTTGAGGTATTTTACTCATGGGTCACTTTTTCGGCGGTGGAAGGAGCTGACAATTTGTTCCACGTTTACACTCCCACCGCCCTTCCTAATGTTTATTGGCCTTATCAGGCTCTTGAAGTACCGCTCACGGCATGGCAACACCTTGTTTGGTTTAATGGCGCCCTCCCCTACCCGGTCACCCTGATTCGTTTAGGCCCCTTATCGATAGATGGGGCCGCTTGGCCTGTTTTGGCAAACAGGCCGGCAATAAAAGTAGAGAACTCTTTAATATTGTAAAAAACTTCTCCTCTCCTGTGGCAATGAGCTGCCCGTTCCTCCCCACGAGTGACTGGACCGATCGCATGGCCCATTTCTTCCACGATAAAATCAAAAAGATTCAAGATTCTTTTAAAATCCAGGCACCTGTGTCCTTAGCTGCCACTGGCTTGCTCCACGACGCCAGTGGTGAGATTGATTTTCGCTTCACCCAGTTTCCTGCGATCACTCCGGAGAAATCCCTGGAACTCATGATGGCTCTCAAGTCGGGCTCACCATCCGACCCCTGTCCCGCTAAAGTACTTTCATCTTTGGCTGAAGTGTTCAACCCTGACGTCAATGTGATCTTAAACTCTGCTTTACGAGAGGGTTATAGGCCGCAATCCTGGAAACAAGCAAAAATTCTCCCTCTTTTAAAGAAACCTATGGCAGACCCTGAGGTCCCAGGTAACTACCGTCCCATATCTTTACTTCCTTTCTTTGCAAAGGTTTTGGAAAAATATGTTAACTCTACCATTACGGATTATGTGGAGACTAACCACCTCCTGCACCCGAGTCAGTCGGGTTTCCGAGCTAATTTTAGCACGGAAACGGCCTTACTTGAAGTGGTGGAAACCATAAAAGCCACCCTGGATAGAGGAGGCAATGTGGCTCTGGTGCTGCCGGACCTCTCCGCGGCCTTCGATACCGTCCCTCACGACAGACTATTACAAAGACTGATGGAGGGCGGTATTGGAGGCACAGCAGTGAAATGGTTCACATCCTTCTTAAGTGACCGTATACAAACTATCTGGGCCCCTCCTTTCGTTGCTAATATCCCTCCCTTGAATGTTGGGGTCCCGCAGGGCTCTATTTTGAGCCCTACTCTATTTAATTTGTATATGGCCCCTCTTGCCCTTCTTGCCGAGGAATTTGGAGCCAAAATAGTGTCATACGTGGACGACACTCAACTATTGTTCACGTGCGAGAAGGGAGCGGAATTTAATGGCAATGTCATCAACACCTGCCTCTCAGCAGTGTTTTCTTGGTTCGGTCAAAATCAATTAAAGTGTAACTCGGAAGAATCTGAGATTATTTTCTTTGGCGTTCGCCCCTGTGAATCGTGGCATAAATGGTGGCCGCAGGACATTTCTCCCCCCTTAGCCCCAGCCACTATTGTGAAAAATCTGGGGGTAAAACTAGATGCCGCCCTCTCTATGAAAACCCAAATACAATCAGTGGCGGGAACTTGTTTTGGGACACCGAGAATGTCGAGGAACTTCCTCCCCTTGCTCTCAGTCTCTCACAGAAAAACAGTAGTCCAGGCTTTGGTGGTCTCGAGATTGGACTACACTAACTCCCTGTACTTGGGTCTCCCGGACTATTTGCTTGGCCGTTTGCAGGTGGTCCAGAATGTGGCGGCCAGAGCCATCTGTTTGGCAGGACCTAGGACACACATCTCCCCTCTGTTGTCTTCTCTACACTGGCTCCCGGTTCGGAAAAGGATCCACTTTAAGGCATTGGTACTTGTCTTTAAAGCCTTCCACAAGATAGGAGCCCCATACCTGGGGGAAAGATTCCAACATTATATTCCCCAACGCACCCTGCGGGTCTTCTGCCCAACTTCTGACAACCACACCTAAGGTCTTGCTGTCCAGGGTGGGAGGGAGATCCTTTCAAGTGGTGGCCTCCCGTCTGTGGAATAGCCTCCCGTTGTCTCTTAGACATGCTCCGGACCTTATCTCCTTCAGGAGGAAACTAAAAACATGGCTGTTTTCAATCTAGGCCTTGGGCGGCTTCTGCTTGGGTGCTTTTCTGCTATTGTTATCTGGTGTTTTTTTTCTGGTCAGCGCCAGGACACTCCTGGGAGTAGCCGTGCGCTATATAAATACCTTTTAACATAACATAACATGTCACAGGCAACGTCCAGATGGCCCCTCCTGGAGTTGCAGCGCTTCCAGCTGGACTTGGCGGTGTGACTATAAGTCCCGTCATGGTTAATTCGGTGATGGGCAAGCGCCCACGGAATAAGGATGATTTGCCTTATTGGCTTGCTGAAAAATTTGACCAGCTGGAGGCGGTGTTTCCGAATACCTCTCCAGTGGAAAAACACAGGATTTTGACTATTGGTTTGCCAAAAGACTTAATTCCCGAGTTGACAGAATGCAACAACTGGGGTAAGGTATTTGCGGCAGTGTATGCGAAGTGTTTCGGCACTCCATCCATGACGGTCTTCCCCACCGTAATTAAGCGTGTACAAGACGAACATGGCCCTGAAGCTGCTGTGGAATTGGGGATGAGACTGGTGGGAGTGTTCGATGTAGTGGCTGACCTAATCCTTGCGAATGTCAAGGGTGATGCAGTTAACTTTCAAGTCGCTAATGCTTTGGCTTTAGTCCCAGAACTGGACAAGCCTCGCGAATTACCGAAAATTATTGCACAGGCTTATAAAACCATTGGCCGCAATAGTTTGGGAGTTAAGCCTTTTGCTAAAACGCAAACTCAACCACAATTACAACCAACATCTCAGTCTGGTAAAGACGAGAAACCATTCTTTTCTAAAAAGAACTGGAAGTTAAAGAAACAGGGAAAGCAACAACCAAAACCAGGGTAGCGTGCTGCGTCACCGTTTTCCGTATCTTCTGAACGCACTTATGATTTGCGCGACCGAACGAGAATTAAGTCTCCTGATAGATTTCAGGTCCCTGACCAGCGTTCTCCTCGTTCTTTACAGGCACCATCGACCTCACAGGCTGGTGGAGGAGATCGCCAGGAAAGAGGCAGGGGTTGTGACGCCCCACAGGGACGAGACCAACCTCGACAACCTGGCAGAGCAAAACAAGAAGAATTTTCACGTTCTCGCCCACAGTTTCAGAAGAAAAAAGTTGCAGCTTTAACAGCGAGATATGCCACAGACGGTGAGAACGAGACTCCTGAATTGGACGTGGGCAGTGATGCTGTTAGACAGCGCCGCAGAAGTTACCATAGTGCGGGAGGCACTACGTCCTCATGTGGAGGCGACAGCAACTGACATTTTCATTACTGTCGAGACAGCTGACACCCGAGTGGCACCCCCTGACCGACTATTTAATATTGTCCTTCAAATTGAAGGTGACATTGAGCGTGTTATTAAAGGGATTTTTGGGGAAAATCTGACCTCTTCTTACGACATTTTGTTGGCGGAGGCAGATTGGCTGCCCCCATTTGTTCTTGCTGCTCCTATAGGGGAGGAAGTAATCCTTCCGAGGTTTTCGCATCATGTCCCCAAGGACAGAGCGGAGGCTTTAGCAGCTGAATGGGCTGTGGCCCAGGCCCCGGCACTGTACCGTAATCACGTGGGCTAGGATGAGGATTCTCCCCCCCATGATATACCGTTGCGGTCTATGCCACAGCCTCAACCCCAATATCCCCTCCGCTGGGAAGCTAAGGGTCCCGTTTCCGACATTCTGACACAGTTAGAATATCAAGGGGTAATTGAAATATGCGTGTCACCAATGAATAATCCTCTTTTTGCGTTTTTTAAACCCGATAGGTCTTACCGCTTGGTTTTAGACTACCGGCATTTGAACTCTCATTGTCGAACCTTTGCGGTACAGAATACCCATAGTTCTGCGCTCGTAGACAGTCTTGTTCGTAAAAGATATAAAACGACTCTTGACCTTTCCAATGGTTTTTACACTCACAATTTGTCCCCGGACTGCAGTCAATGGACCGCGTTCACTTACGGTGGAAAACAATTAAAATTCCGGCGTTTGCCAATGGGCTACATACAGCCCGGGGGTCTTCGCCGCCCGTGTTGTCTCTTTGTTGGACAGCATAGACCCAGATGCGTATTCATACGCAGATGATATATATCTGACAGACAATGAACTATGGCCGCATTTTTCCAGAGTAGACCGCATTATTCTTGAGTTCGCGGTCTAAGGTTACAAATTTAATTTTGCCAAATCTCCCATCGCAGAATACACTGTGTTGTTTTTGGGCTATGAGCTCAACAATGAAGGTAGGGGCTTAGCTCCCCATTTCCTGGAGAAGTGCGCACTTCTGCGCCCTCCCACGACCCTGAAAAAACTTCAGTCTTTACTGGGATTTTTGAACTTCGGGCGTTCTTACATTCCCGAATATGCCCAGCGTATCAAGCCTCTCTATGCCTTGATACAACCTACCTTTTCCAAGTCATGCTGGCTTCCGGAACATTCGCTTATTCTGCAATCTTTGCAGTCTGATCTGCTTGAATCTAAGTTCTTGTTGACTCGTGATAACCACCTGGTGATTAGAATTGTGCCAGGGGCAGTGGGTTTCACGTACTTGACGTTTAACGAAGGTGACACAGTACCTATTGCCTACAAGTCGCATCTATACACTTCTGCCGAGTTGCGCTTTTCAACTGTGGAGAAAGTTTTGACTGCAGTGCAAATGGCGATTCTTAAAGAACGTGCACTGGCACAGGGAAAACGCATCTTGGTTGTCACACCCTATCCTGCCCTAGAGGCAGTGACAAAGGCAAGTGTGCCAAACTCTAAGGCTTTGTACCCCCGTTGGATACAATGGGCTACTTCTTTGACGTCTCCGGATGTCACCTTTATCTTTGATTCCTCCCTTCAGACACAGGAGTTCCTGCAGTATGAATTTGTTCATCCTCCTCCTCTGTCTTTGCTGCCGCTTGAAGAATACAAGTGTATCATTTACACCGATGGTTCGGCGCATGACAGTAATGGATATATCACAGCCACAGGGTGTTCAGCTTGTTGTGGTCTTCTTTCCACTGGAAGTTGGGCTTGTCCTGCGTGAATGGATGCCTTAGTCTTGGTGCTGCATCCTGTGTCAGGATTTGAAGGAGAAGTAAGCTGAGTCACTTTCCTGCTGTCTGAAACAACAGTTGTATTGGGGGAATGTGACAGTGCCTTTTCACAGGAGCTACCAGACCTTTAGGGGCACCAGATGGAGAGTAGGGCTGAAAGAGGAGGATTGTTACAGGTGAGTGATAATCAATAATACGAGATGAGCACTCATAGTACAGTGAGCCAGTGACTGGTTTAAGTCAGCAGTTACATGCTACAAAGAAGAGACAGGTAAGTTGTTCAAACATACACATTGAGGGAGATCTTGGACACAGCAGAGGAAGCTTCACACAGATACATAGAGCTTGTGTAAAATAGCCAGCAGCTGTTCAGCCTTCCTGTCATAGCTGGCAAGTTTTCCTGGTCAATATGTGATGTGCTGCTCCAGATCGGGTTTTTTCCTTTAAATTCTGGGACTTGTAGTCCTGTTTTAAAACAGAATGAACAAGACTATATATGTCCCTCATCTCAAAGAAAAAATACTGGACTGGAGCAGGACATCAGGCTTGGACCTGGAAACCTGGCATGGCTGTTCTCAAAACAGAGACTCCAACAGGGTAGGATTCCCATATACACAGACGAGGGGTGCCTTTTGCAGGAAAAATGCAAGATTTACACACAATCCACACAGCTGCAACAGTTAGCAGCAGGGAAGCTGACCTTACACAAAAGAGCACAGTTAAAGATAAAAAATTCCCTTTTGTGTTGTTCACTACCACTATGAATTTAGACTATAATAAGTCTACAATGAACCAAAGGAAAAGATATTTAATTTCACCATTATAGCACAACGTAAACGAACCTTATATTCTAGTCATTTTATTATTTGCATCCATATCACAAAATTAGACAATAATATTACCATTAAAAACACATTAGTTACACATCCTTGTACATATTCATTTTTAAAATCAATTACAAGTATTTAAAGAATAATATTTATATTCTGATGATTCTTTTAACAATTGTTGACATTGTCCATACAATTCATATACACTTCTAAATATATTCCACTACAATATTAAAAACATTTCTAATTGTTAAAAACAAAATTACTATGTCCTTTTGTCGACACGTTTCGGTGTATCTTGTAGTTTGTAAACACCTTCTTCAGGACTCACAACATAAAACAAGATATTTTTCTTTATACCAGACCAATAAATCTAAAAATAAATAAATAATACATACAGTTAGATGCATAAAGTTACGTGCATCTAACTGTATGTATTATTTATTTATTTTAGACCTGAAGAAGGTGTTTACAAACTACAAGATACACCGAAACGCGTCGACAAAAGGACATAGTAATTTTGTTTTTAACAATTAGAAATGTTTTTAATATTGTAGTGGAATATATTTAGAAGTGTATATGAATTGTATGGACAATGTCAACAATTGTTAAAAGAATCATCAGAATATAAATATTATTCTTTAAATACTTGTAATTGATTTTAAAAATGAATATGTACAAGGATGTGTAACTAATGTGTTTTTAATGGTAATATTATTGTCTAATTTTGTGATATGGATGCAAATAATAAAATGACTAGAATATAAGGTTCGTTTACGTTGTGCTATATTGGTGAAATTAAATATATTTTCCTTTGGTTCATTGTAGACTGATTATAGTCTAAATTCATAGTGGTAGTGAACAACACAAAAGGGAATTTTTTATCTTTAACTGTGCCATTTAACCCGGTCCCTTTTGGTTTAACCTGGGTAACTCTCTTTTTTTGGACACTTACACAAAAGAGAACAGCACAAATAGCAATGGAGAAAGCTTCACTGAAACAAAGCACAGGCCTGTCTCTCACAGTTGTAGGATTGAAACCCTTCACACATAGATCAGTTACAACATAGTCAGCAACAAAGCAAGGCCTCTATTTCTCTCTCTGTCTCTCTATCTCTCTGTCTCTCTCATACACACACACACAAGCACGTATCAAGATACTGGCAGTGATAGCGCAAAAACACACACAGACAAACACACAAACACGCATCAAGATACTGGCAGTGATAGGGCAAACGGTGCACACCCAAACGCATGCACTGCAAGCTTCTTTCACAGACTGAACCGATACAACTGAGGAAGCAGAAGAACACCCTACCCCGCGCTCCCCACTGAATTGGTAACGTGTTTCCAGAAAACATGGGATGGACACACAGTGGCCTGGAGCTCTGCATGCGGTCTGCTGGTGATACATCCAGTCAGCTACAAATCTGCTTTCAGTGAACTGCTGATGTGCTCACTTAACTGATGATAGTCCCAAGGTTTGGTTTTTGCCTGTTTGGGCACCTTTAATACCACTTCCAAGGGTACAGCACTGGGCAGTCACCACTTGGAGCATAGAACTCATTTCAGGAAGGGTCCAGGTGCAGGGTTCAAGTTTTTGGAGATTTTTGTGTCCTTGTAGCTCAGAACAGGAGGCAAGCCAACTAGCCCTTAGAGTCACTCTGGTAGTCCTTGTCACGACTTGCTCCCTGCTTTCCCGTGTCCACCACCAGGGGCTGAACTGGGGGACTTTCCAGTCCTCTAATAAACTTCCAGACCCTCCCCTGCATGCAAAGCCTGACTTCCAGCCATTTGGACATTTATTGGGAACTAACATCCATTCCCAGTCCGTGCCGGGTTTTGTGAAGCCAGCCTACTCATGCCTGAAAACTCCATCACCCAGGATTCCCTGCTCACTGCTTAGTCTCCACCCCTGCAGGCCAAGGATGGGTGGAGGAATTCAGATCACCTGTGGCTGGCTGCTGCTAGCCTGCTCACACCAGCTGCATATGATTACTGTGAGCTCTTTTAAGCCCCAGCTCCCTTCAGCCCAGTGTTGGTCATTGTAAGCTGTTTACCGGTGAGACCAATCCTTGTTTCCAGTGCTTCCTGAGCCTTTGCTATTGTTTCCAGTATTTCCTGAGCTTTAGTCCTGCCTTTTTCCAGACCTGCTGCTATTTTCCTTGTACCTGATTTAGCACTGCCTGCAGTGCTACCTGGTTTCCTAAGTTCCTGAGCTATAGCTATTTTTCTTGTGCCTGACTTGCACTGCTTGTAGTTCGCTCTTGACTCCTTGTTTCCTGAGCTGTAGCCATTTTCCTGTTTCCTGAACCAGCACTGCTTGCAGTGCTTCCTTGATTCCTGAGCCTTTACGTTTCCTTGTTCCTGACCTGTAGTGCTACTTTGACCCCTGAGCCTTTGCTCAATTCTTGCCCCAGCTCTGCATCCTATGCTACTTTGTTTTCTGGTTTCCTAACCCTGCACTATTCTAGTACACCCTTGTAGCCTCCCTTTCTGTATATCCTTTTCCAGTCCCTGCCTTTCATCCCATCTCCTTGGTTCCAATTCTAGTTTGCTATCTTTCTATTCTGCTGTCTTACTTCTGTTACCTTGTATGTTTGTTACCTGCTTTCTGCCAAGTGTGCCCTGTGTTTTCCTTCCTTTCCTGTTAAGCACTCCTCCTTGCTAGCTCCTTGTCTATTGTGCTTGTGCTTGTCTACCCCTTTGCTGTTACTGCCTTGCGTGTTCCTGTTTGATCGCCAGGATCCGTGGGCACAGCTGACTACCTAGGTGGTGTTTCTTGTTCACTGTGAGTATTGTCTTTGAGTTTCTGTTATAACATCACCATAGGTATAAGCTCCACAGACCCTGCCTTTGTATACATATCCTATATGTGGGTATTTCCAGTTAGTGTCTGTAACAGCAATTGTGGGTAAGGAACTTACTGAGCTTCAGTCTTACCGTGTGGAGCTCCTGAGTGCTTTACCCCACACATCCCCTTTATTGTTAATGTTGTTTTATGTTTAATTGTATTGCACATCCGTCCTGGGTTTAGTGATTCTGAATGCTGAGCCGCCTCATGAGTGCCCTTCTTTTCTAAGTCTCACCCTTCTTGTTCACCTCTACAGGCTTCCCCTTTGGATCCCTTTTCTCCTCTGTCTTCCTGTGTGATCCTGGGCAGCGCTGTACTCCTCTCTGTGTTTGTTTTCTACCCTGTTCCCAGTCCTTACCCAAGTCCCTGACTGTGTTCCCCACATAGTCCCGGATAGGCCCTGACAGTCCTGGGTCCAATCAGCAAGGCAATTCTCAAGCAGCAGGGCAGTCCTCTGATGGTTCAAGGCAGGCTTCAAGCAGCAGGTCAGTCCTCTGAAGTACAAGGCATGCCTTCTGAGTGTCTGACACAGGTCCAGGAGTGAACGGAAGAGTTGATCTGAGGGTCCTATTTTTATACGTAGTGCCAGCTTTGAAGTGGAAGAAACTTATGGGATGCCCCTCCCGTTGGTTCTGGAATTTCCTTCCTCCCTGCCCAGGCTCCAAGAGTCTTTGGGTGACAAAAGACTGGTGTGAAGTTGTTTGTGAGTGTGCTGAGGCTGCTCCTTTGAAATGTAAGTGGGCAGGGAACAGCTTCATCCCTCCCATCCTGGCAGGATGTCCTATCCTGCCAACGACTAGTCTCCCTTTGTCTCACTGTCTAGGAGGAATACACAAAGGCCAACTTCTACTCTAATCCCAGTCATGTGACCCAGGACACAAGCTGAATGCACCAAATGGTTAGGACAAGAAAATTCCAACGTTCTAAAAGTGGCATTTTCATAATTGTGACTTACAATCTGACTTTACGATTGAAGAGGATTTGAAATTACAATTCTTTGGAGACCAAACATGACATTTCTTCCTGTTCCCAAACAAAAGTTATCACGTATTAAATGCAATAAGGTAACTGTTATCCTATCGGAGAGGTAGGCCTCACAGTAGTGAAAAACTAATTTGGGAGAATTTCGCTACCAGGACATGTACAACTTGAAAATACATGTCTAACTTTTTAAATGCAATGCACCGTGCCCTATAGGCTGTTTAGGGCCTACCCTGGGGGTGACTTATCTTATTAAAAAAAAAGTTTTAGGGCTGGCAAAGGGTTTATTTTGCCAGTTTAATTTGGCTGTTTAAAACTGCACACAACCTACAATGGCAGGCATGAGAAATGTTTTAAAAGGCTACTTAAGTGGGTTGCACAACAGATGCTGCAGGTCCACCAGTAGCATTTAATTTACATGCCCTGGATACATGTTGTACCAGATTACTAGGTACTTATAAGTTAACCAAATGTGCCAATCATGTGTAGGGCAATTTTATCATGTTTTAAGGAGTGAACACAAGCACATTAGCACTGGTTAGCAGTGGTAAAGTACATACAGTTTCAAAGGAAACAAAAACAAAGTTCAGCAGACAGGAGGGGAGTAAGCAAAAAGTTCAGGGGAAGACCATTCTAAGGCTGACAGGTCCAGCATCCTGTCAGTGTTGTTCATTGTGAACAGATGAAAGCCCCTAATTTTCCTGATAATGCAAATTCACAGAAGAAAGAGAGCCAGGTGATTAGCCCAGTGAGAGTCAGTGGAAAATGAGTAAGAGAATTAGTGAGAAGAACCTCAATTTACTGTGCATCTTCCGTTTCTGAGATCTCCCTCCTTGCTGTTTCTCTCTCTGAAACCTTTCCCCTCACCAAACCACTCCGATAGTCTGTGTGAGTCATAAAAGCAGATTCAGTGGTGGTTGGAGAAGGGCCAACTTGAGCATCAAATCAATCCTGAGATTTGCCTAAAAAACAGACTGTATCGTTGACACTTACAATGGCCTATGACTATGCTTAGATACACCTTTACTAAACTGAGGATGGCTTCAGAATGAACCAGTGTTAAGGTTATGGTGAACTGGAGATTGCTGCACTTCAGAGGATTGGTGATGTTCACACAGTGAGCTGGCAAAGTCTTCAATGAATGGGCAATGTACCACATGGACCAGGGAACTGCTTAGCTTACAGTAAACTGACCTCATGTTTACGGTGAGCTGGAAACCTTTGTACAGTTAAATGCTGATATTACCAGAGAACTGTTCATGTGTTCCCACTGAAAATGTCACTTACTCATGAAATGGATGATATGTTAAAGTGATCTGGGGAAGGATTTACAGTTACCAGGAAGTGATGATATACCTAGAGCAATGGGTGGTGTGCCTAGTGAACTCAGGATTGTCCTTCCATTGATGTGGGGATGTGAATTTAAGGTCAACATGGGCCGTATAAATTTGAACAATTATCGGTTCTATTATTTTAATAGAAGTTATATTCATTTCATTGTGTGAAATGTTCTTTTTCAACATGAGTGTCACATTTATTTCCACATGACTATTATGGGATATTCATTTTAGAGCATGTCACATCTTTTTCACTTCGACATGTGTCATTTCAACAACTGCCATTTTCATTTCAACTTGTGTCATATTAATTTCTATGAGGCTTATATCCATTTTGGAGTGACTGAAGTTCAGTTCAATGTGTGTCTGTTAGAATAAGGGTTTCTGGTTGGCAAAGGTATGCACCCTGGCCAAGCGGGAAGCACAATTCTTGTCGGGGTAAGTCAGATACACACTATAAATTATCCTGTGCTCACCCTCTGGTAGCTTGGCACAGAGCGAGTAGGCTTAACTTAATAGGCAATGTGTAAAGTATTTGTGCAACACTTCAAACAGTAGCACAGTGAAAACACAACAAAAAATAGAGCATGATTTTATAAATAAAACAAGACCAAAATGACAAAAATCCAATGAGTAGTCGAGATCTGAATTTTTAAAGATTAAATGTAAAAATAGCGCTTAGAAGCAATACGCGACTATGGGGGTTATCTGGTCACGCTCTACCAGGGCACAGTCAAGAGCTTAGGCTGGCTGTGATGTAGCATTGGCTGGACACAGGAGCCATGCAAGTCCCAATAAGCAATGTACCTTGATCCTGGTCGCAACAGTGAGATGCAAGGTGCAGCTGAGCAATGCATTGGGGTTGATACCTCAGTCGAGGTGATGTGTCGATTTTCTCCACGCAACGATGGTGATGCACCGGTTCTGAAGACAAATTGTGAAGTTGAGGTGCGTTGGTTCCGAAGCCGATGCATCAGGTTTCTCCACGCTATTGAGGGAATGTGTCGATAGTCTCTCACTGCAGCAGTGGCGATGCAGTGGTTCAAATGCATTGGTTCTGGATGCAAAGCGCTGGGTCAGAGTGCGATGCACTGGTTCTGTTACTGCAGGCTCAGCAATGCAGCAATTCTGCTTCACGAAGCAAAGGATGCGGAAGTTCCACTGGTGCAATCACCTGCTCCACTTCTAATGGCACAGGAGAAGGAGGTGAGACTTTGATATCCCTGAGCCTTAAAACAGGAGTCAAGCCAGCATGCTCTTAGAGATCACTCTGGCTTCAAGCAAGAGTCCAGTTCTTTCTTAGCAGGGGCAGAGGGTAGCAGGCAGCAGGGTAGCACAGCAGAAAAGCAGTTCTTCCAGAGCAGCAGTCCAGCAGAGTGTCAGTCCTTGTAGCAGCACAGCAGTCCTTCTTCCTGTCAGAGATTTTTTACAGGTTCAGAAGTGTCTGATTTGGTGGTGTCAGAGACCCAGTACTTATACCAAGTTGTGCCATTGAAGTGGAGGTGACTTCAAAGAGGGGCTGTGAAGTGCACAGAGGTCCTCCTTTTCCAGCCCTGGCTCCAGACTCACTACGGGGGGTATGTAACCATTTGTGTGGGTGCAGGACTGGCCACTCAGTCACACCTAACCTTTCTTTGTTTATGGCTGTCTAGAGGAAATGCACAAAGACCAACTGTCATCCACCCCAGACGTGTATTGGAGACGGGCTGCATGCAAACAGAGCTTTAAGAGCAGAGAAATGCTATCTTTCTAAAAGTGCCATTTCTAAAATAGTAATGTTAAAACCAATTTTGCTAGCAAAAATAATTTATCATTATCATTCCGATGATATTAAACATGACAGAGCTACACCTTCTCAATCAGGAATTACAGCTTAAAAGTGTAATAAGGAATTCTCAATGTTAATTTATGAGTGGGGTAGGTATCACAGGAGTGAAAAACGAATTTAGGGGTTTCTCACTACTAGGACAAGTAAAAGTTAAAAGTACATGTCCAACCTTTTACTTACACAGCACCCTGTCCTATGGGCTACCTAGGGCTTATCTTGGGGGTGACTTATATGTAATAAGAGGGGATTTAATGCTTGGCAAAGGGCTTTAAATGCCAAGTCAGCATGGCAGTATAAACTGCACAAGCAGGCTCTGTAGTAGCAGGACTGAGACATGTTTAAATGGTGACTCGTGTGGGTGGCGCAATCAGTGCTGCAGGCCCACTAATAGCATTTATTTTACAGGCCCTGGTCACAAGTAGTGCACTTCTACTAGGGAGTTACAGAAGAATTAAATATACTTTTTTGAATAAGTCAATGAATCCATGCTTAGGGGAGTGAGCACATGCACTTTAGCACTGATTAACAGTGGTAAAGTGCCCAGAATCCTAAGGCCAACAATAATGAATTAGGCAAATAGGGGAGGAAGAAGGCAAAATGTTTGTGGGTGACCATGCAGAAATGGTCATTTCAAACAGTGTCCTATGCCATTCTTAATATTACCATATTTTTAGATATTGCCTATTTCAATAAGTTCAGCCATTTTATAGAACTTTAAATAACAGTTGATGCTATCACCGAACTGAATTGGTAATCTATTTATCACTCTTGGAAGAATGAAAGACTGATTTGACCTTGTCAAAATTTAAACTGATGTTGTGCAGACCACATTAGGGGCCGTATTACAGAAGTGCCACAGGGGTGCAACTTCCGTTTGCGACTGCATTGTGCGCCCCCGGGGCACTTTGGTATTACAGACGGGGCCGCAGACGCTTGTGAGGCCCCTTCTGTAATACAGATAGCGCTGACGCACATGTAGCACCAGTGGTATCAAGAGACGGTATTCCCTCATTTGCATGGGGGAGTAGCCCCATGCAAATGAGGGAATTTCTTAGCCTCTGCACCCACGCTGTATTACCGACGTGGGCGCAGAGACAAACAAGCCTTTGGGAGACGCACTGAAAGTGCTCCACAAAAAGGTGGCACACTTTTAGTGCATCTCCTAAAGGCAGCCTTCTGGAGGGATGAAAAGGTGTCCCAGGGAACCCCCAGACATTCCCTTGCAGGCAGGTGCAGTCACTCACTGCACCCACCTGCAAGGGGATCTCTTATCCCTCCTAAAAGTTCAGGTGGGTTGCCGCCTGCACAGAGAAACACTGAGCAGCTTTTAAACAGCTGCTCCGTATTTCTCTTGAATGCATGGCTCCCAGGATAGCGCGAGTTCGCGGATGCCCTTAGGGCAACACATTCTTCTTAATAGGGCGCACAATCCCTGTTTGCACCCCGTGCACCTGCTTTAAGCTGCGACATGGCGCAAACAGGAAAAGTGTGCCCTATCTGTTATAGGGCCAAATTATCCGTAGGGAGCACTGAACTCACCCATCGAGCACACTGATTAGTTTAGGATATATAATATTCATTTTTCATTTAACGTAATATTAATTCCAGTGTGCATTTTATTTACTTTTATACTTAAGTTATTGTGTGTTATACTCATTTTTTGTGTGCTACGCATTTCAAGCATATCATGTTTGGGGAGCCCTAACCTGAATGAGTTCCAATACAACTTACTGTAGCTTGTTTGCACATTCTAAGGTTAATGGTGTTCGGTCACGACTTGTTTAGTACTTATGGATGACTGTGAACAAGTCTAGGCATGACATTCATTGAAGATAAATAGGCAGGGAAGTCCTCGAGCCATTGATAAAATGTATTAGGATGACGAGGAGGCGTTTTGTGCATGTCTAGCATGTATAATTGCATCAATTTTACATACATCGCAATCATTCTGTTCTTACAGCCTGATGCATCATTCTGTGTCTCAGAGGAAACGCGCTGACACATAATAGCCTTAATGTCCATACTCCAAAAATAGCGTTGGTTCTTGTTTCAAATGATACTTTTGTTTTCCTTCAATAGTGCAATTCCTGTTAAAAGTTGTTTTGTTGCTGTGGTCTTTTTAAACTTTGTTCTAATTACACTTTTACTTCTTAAGAAGCTCATTTTCCTCAGAATCTTCTACACACGGCACTGGAGGCGATGCACAGTCGACTAAACAAATCTGCGCGTTTAGTGTTAATTATGTTGAGGAATTAAAGTGCTTGTTCTTTAAAACAGGAGATGCGCAGCTTTACCCTAACATGGCACAGTTGGTCTCTCAAGACTGATAAAGGTTTGGTGTTTTTTCAAAATAAAACATGAATTTAATTAAATACAGAGTTTTCTAGAATGCAATTACAATACCTCATTTCAGGCACCATTGTTGCTCTCTCTGCGTGAGCCTATAGTAAAGGAGAAAAATAGAGCTACAGCCGCAAACAATAAAGCTGCTGAAAGTCGTAGCAGCACGATAACAGGATACCTGAGGGCCAGGTCATAAAAGGCCGAAGTCATTCAAAGACTTTAAATATTTTCGCTGAAAGTGTGTTTGCATGCATTATTCTGTCTATTTGTACTTCCTCCGCTTTTTACTGCTTTCAGTACTTCTTGAGGTGATTTGTTGACGCTGTCCGTGTGCACCCGCACTCCCTGGAAGACGGAGCACAATGCCCAGAATTAAAAGACATTTGGTACAATGTGCTTGTACCTGATAAAACCAAGGCCTAGTCTGGAAAGATGGATGGGCTCACGTCCTAGGCCTTCACATGTCTGCGACCACGGAAGTTATATCTTATAAGTGATGGATTAGGAGCAGGAAATTGTTTTAAACAATGAAAGCACATGATCATATGCTTCTTGGATCTCATTCCAGACAGAAGTCCTGACTCAAATGAACCCAGAGTTCAAAGAAGCTTCCATGCTTGGTGCGAAATCAATGGGATCAAAGAGAAGCTTGAATACGTTAAAGAGAGTGGGATGCTCTCTTGTTCAGCACATGTGAATAAATCCCTGGAGCAGTCTTGGCCCTTCTTATGTAATAGGGATTATTATCTAGTACTCGGTCCTGGGGCCTTGGAAGTGACAAAGAAGAGCTGCTCTGGAAATTCAGAAAAGTTGATTCTTAGAAAATGTTTGGACTTCCAAGACCTTTGGAGCTTGAGCTGGACCTCCTGGCAACAGCAGCTGGTTTTGAGAGGACTTCGTAGGATATAGCTCCTGGCTTGTCCTTATTGAGTATTTTCAGCTCCATAAAAAAAGTCCAAAGGGCTTATTTGCAAGCCCCTGCGCTGCCAGAACGTCACTTTTATTGAGTCCTGGCAGCGCACAGTGAGTGCCATATCTACAAGGCCATGTAAAGCCACCCTTTGTGACTTTGTAGATATGGTGTGAGGCAATGCAGAACAAGTTGCTGCATTGCCTCACACTGCGTTGAGGAGGCATGCCATGGGAGTTACGGTGGGTGATCCCACGTGACACACACAGCATTTGACACATTCCCAGATTTACTACATTCTATAAGCATAGGAATGCGTCAAAAGCCTATGCCTCTCCAGGGGTTGCGTAGGAGAGGCGCAACGAGGAGAAATAACTTTATTTCTCCTAATTTTTTCCTCTTTCTATGTGTGCTGCTAAGCACACACAGAAGGAGGAAAGCAACTCTTTTGTTTGTTTTTGTGCAGGAAGGTGTCTCTGCACAAAAACAATCATTCCCAGAACACAGACACCCCTTGGTGCAAGGGTTCCTGCATTGGCGCATGGCAGCCAATTGTGAGCCAGCACTGGGGAAGGGGACAAGAATGTGTCGTATCTCATAGATACAGTGCATTCCTGCCCTTTTCTTTTGATGTAGGGCAGCGCAGCAAGAATGCTTGAGGAACTGGACTATGCCAAAGGTTTGTAAATGAGGCCCTAAGTCCGAAGGTAAAAATCTAGACCGGGCCGAGGCATGAAAAGTATCTGCCTGACGTGAAGACATTGGTGGCAGCAAATTTTTTATTCACCTGCTTGGAACCAGTCCCATCAATATCTTCAGCAGGGCCTTGTATAGTGGCTATTCTGACTTTCAGAGCACTTTAGTAAACACAGTTTGCAACCTTGTCCACTGGGGATGCCAACGTCCAATGCAGAGACTCTGTCAGAAGGTCAGTTCTTTGACTGGGTAGAACGTGGCTGGTGTAGCCAAACTGCGTTCCATCGCAGTTTGTCTGAAACCAGACCTAGGTCCTGGTCAACCACGGACAGTGACTACTGATTGCTGCTTTTCTTATTCTTGGTGCTTTTTGCCTAAACATTTTTTACATTCAAATCTCCGGTTCCCCTTAATGTATTTTTGATGTTTTGTTGTCCTTTTACTCATTAAATTGTTCTCTCTTTGTTAAATCGATGGTGGGATTTTTATTGTGTTGTGTTTTGGCTTGTTAACTGTTTTATTTTTAGCTAAATGCTTTACACATGATTCTAAGTTTAGCCTGTCTGCTCCGGGCCACAGCTACCAGGGCATTGAGCCCAGGTTTAAATTATTGATTCCGTTTTTTCCTGGGTCTTCTTCCTTGTGATGGGCTCAAATCCATCCCAATTAGCAACCCACTTTCTTCCAGGTGGCTAAGTGCAATGCTTTAGATGAGAGCCAAACTGTTTTATTTTTACTGCTATCTTCAATGGGTAACCATTTAAGCTTTCTAAGAATGGCACAATGGGATCAAATCTTATGGTACCGCAAAGGAGTTGGGCAGGAGAGTGTCATATAACTTTAAGAGGAATACAAATTTTCTATGGAAGTCCAGTAGGTAAGCATTCACTTATTCAATAGTGAAAACACTGTGAATATTTGAATATGTCTTTGGTAAGAACTGTCGGATGGTTTTAATGATTCTTAGTAAGTAGCTTGCTCCTTTAACTATGGCTTTGATATGTCATTTTAAGCCCAGTTTCGAGTTAAACTTGATGCCTAGAGATTTTGGGCAAAATCTACAAATTTTTCACACAACGCAGTGCAGCAACTGATGTTGCTGCATTACATGAAAGGGAGAGAGCAGAAAAGCGCAGTATCTACTATGATATAGCACTCCCCCAGTGCTGGCGCTCTTTAACTTGCCTTGTGCCATGCTAACACCCTTATATCATTGTGCTAGGATGTGTGCGTAACGTTTAGCATAGGTTTTGTACTAGACATACAAAATACTATACCTAGACATAATTTTAAACCTTTCGAAGTTTGCATGTGTCCTGTACAGTACAGTACACTTGCAAAGTTGCAAATGTTTGAGAAAAGAAAACTTTCCTTCATCATTACGTCAGCGTTAAGGAGGCATACATTTAATGTGCAAAGCCCTCCCTACATTTTTAGTAGGTACAGCTTTGCATCAAAATCCATGGGTGGTTGCATGGAAACGCCCATGTAAATGTCATGATATTCACCCTTCAATGGAAAGTAGTGCAAAGTACCGCATAGCACTAATTTGCCCAACTTTAGTTTTAATTTCCAGCTCAAAACAAGTTTTGCTCTAGAAAGTAAATCACAATTCTACACTTTGGATCACTATGCATCACATTTGTGATATAAATCAGCACAAAGTGTCAGAAAATCTGATCTTTAGTGTATGTGAATGTCCTTGGATGGACATCTACATTTCTCATAAGATGACATTGACCACCTTTCATTTTGGGTGGAATGGATCACTGGATTCCTGAGCGAGGCCTGAAAATCCAGTTTTTTTGTCGGATGAGATTTAGTTTCATTTGTCCCATCAATCATTGGTCCACAGAGTTTTTTTGTAGGATGAGATGTAGTTTCTTATGTCTCACCAATCATTGGTCCACAGATAAACGGATGTTAGTGTATGGGCATTATTTGTGCAGTCAGTTCTTAAGTATAACTGACTATTCTCTGTTACTTTTGTGGAAAGATACTCGATGACTGTGTAATAGTTTCACTCATGGGCCAGGGTATAAATTAGAACTCTAGAAATCAGAAATCAGCATGGGGAAGGTCTGAAAGGTGTTGATGTAGGTTCAGAGGAAGTGTTACTTTGCACACATTGAAAGCTGTTAGTGAAATATGATTTTAACAATTGAAGGACCTTGCTGTCTATTCTCAACTATAATTTATGACTATCAGGAGAATGCTGTGATTAGTCATGTCAAATTCAGATGATAGTTCCAGCAGTACCAGGAGGTGGGATCTTCCTTCATCAAAAAGCCAGAAGGCAACATCAACTATCCAAAGAAAGCTAGTTTTTGCACTCTCCCCTGATCCAAAGCCTGATTGGAAGGATTCCACATTGCGATAAGTGTTAAATTGCAACAGCCTTTTCAGATAAGTTGAACAGACATAGGAGGCCGGTGATGATTCTGAAATTTTCTATTTGACTAGGATTAGTGTCTGGTTTCTTTAACAATGGACAAACATGTTTGCTTTTGAGAGGATCCAGAGCAAAGCCTGTTATAGGACAACATTTATTTCATTAGATAAAGATTGGACAATGCATCCAGGTACAAGTTTTCAGTACTGGAAGGGTTTGGGTTATTAGAGTAATTTAAGGGTCTGGTTTCAGCAGAAACTTTCTTAATGGTCTTCTTGCTGATGGTTTTGAAGGCACATGATTTTGTGGAGTATGATATGCTAGAGATATTGGCAGTTTTGTTAGGAGAGTAAGAAATGTGTCAAACACATTCCTGTTGGCATTGATTTTGTGTGAGAAGTCATTGACAAATTCTATGCATCTACATTCATTGATCTCGAATTTTATATGATCACTACATTGCCTTTTAGAATATTGCAAAGCTCTTTTGGCATTTTCAGGTTATGTTGAGTCTTTCATTGAAGATGAGGCTTTAACTTGGCCGAGCACCAAGGAATCTCCCCAGTGAACGAGCGCTCTATAAAACTCTATAACATAACATACAATAACAAAACATAACATAACATAACAGAACTTCTGAGAGGTGAGTGAAACTTAAAGAATTGCCTCTCTGATTTCCAAAGAGCAAGAACATTTCAGAAGGAACTTTCCTCCAGTTTATATCAGCAGCCCTTAAATGGTTCCCATAGATGACTTGAGATTTATACCAATGATAACTTTTCTCATAAAATTTGAGCCTTGTGCATGGAGGAGCAGAAAAAAGCAAAGGGTAAAGTGACGTTACAGTTAGGTGAATTTGTCAGTGACAAAATTAACTTTTTAAATGAAAAAAACACAGAAATTCACCAATTATAGTTAGCAGCACTAGCTATAACTTGCAGCCTGCAATGCACTGCTTATGACCTCACATATGACATCACTCATGATATGTTCTATGACATCATTTATGACATCACTGATGACATCTCAAATATGGCCCACCTCCCTATATAATCAAATTTCAGTCCTGGAGTGGACTCCCCGGGCACTCTGGAGGCTGGGGGCGGGGGGCCATGCAGCCCCCTCTCCTTCATGAATACAGCCCCAGGGGTGGGTTCCCCGGGGCTTATAATTATTGAATGGGGCCCGGCCGACATTTTGTTTTTTCAATCCCATGAAAATCTTGCCTGATCGCTGCATTTTTGCAGATTTTTTGTCTTTTTTTGGCCCCAGGGGGGGTTCCTCTGGGTCCAAGGAAGTCAGGGTATCCCTAGCCTGCCCTTTTATACTATTGTTTTTTTAACAATTCAGGACAGGGGGCTAAGTACCCGAGTCCTAAGATGGCTGCCAGCAATATCTTTCTCATGTTGCTCTCAGCCAATCAGAGCGTTCGCTCCTGCGAAAGTCTGACTGCTGCGGGAGCGAGATGACCCAACGGAAAAAAGCTCCATGGGCCAATCAGAACGCTCTATTTTTAAATTGGTGCTTCCGCAAGAGTCTCTCAAGACTCTCGTAGACCCAACCGTCCAGATATCCAATTATATTGGTCCTTTAATTTCTCAAAAACTACTGAAAGGATTTACACCAAATTGCAATCAGCACAATCTGTGGACAAAGATCTAAATTCCTGTCAAATTTGGTGTTATTCTGTTCAGCAGTTTTTGCTGTAGCTCATTTTAAAGAAGTTAATGGAGAATGCATGGGAATTTTGTGTTTTTGGACCCCCCGCTTTTTCATGGCCTCCGCTTGACAAATTACCCTGAAATGTTCCAGGAAGTAGATGAGATGGATAAACTTTTTTTGGAAAGTTTTGTGAAGATTCGTCAAATGGGGCCAAAGTTATTAGGAAACAAAATAATGTTCTTTTTCTATGGAAAAGCAGAGCTAACTATAAGTACCTATGGCGACCACCACTAGGTAATATAATATATATATATCTAGGAACGGCCATGTGCAGCGGGGGTTTGGCCACAGGTTTGCTCCTGAACCCCTGTGGGCAGCCGGCCCACAGCTGTGTATGGTCTTTAGCAGTGTGCATTGGGGTTTGGTCACATGTTTCAACCTCCCACAGGCAGCTAACCCCCTGCTGAATCAGCCTTTGGCCATGTGCAAAGGGGTTTCTGGTCAGGCCCTGCAGCCAATCCCCCATGTTTGGCCAAACTCTTGCTGTGCAGGGCCTTTGAGTATATATCCAAATTAAGTAGTAGAAAATATTTTGATGAAAAATGTTGAGGTCTCTGCAAGTTTCTAGAGTTTTGTAGGCATTTAATTGCTTCCATTGGAGGGATTAGGTCTAACAAATTCAGAAGGGAGTAGGTGAGGATCAGATCAGTTTATTAGGAGAGGCTTTGAGAATTTTATAGTTTTCATTCTGGTAATGGTCAGATCAAAAAGGATTGACAATGTTGTATTTGAATGTGGTAATGTGGTAATTTTGGAAGGTTTTGAGATGGGAGGAGGCCTTTATATTTTGGTTCCAGTACTACAGTGAATAAATTGCCCATGAGTACCTATGAGATTCGTAAGAGGACGAAGTAGATGGTTAGGAATGAACTAAATTAAAGCTAATAAATGAATGGTTCTGTTATGGTCTTACTTGTTTTAGAACACTTACATGTCACTGCAACTGGAACTGGTTTATGTCATCCATTGATATGAGTGCAGTTTTATTGGGTAGAAGTTGAGAGTTGGCTTTCTACCTGCTGGCTGGTGGTTTTCTAGCTGCAAACATCTCAAGAATAAACCTGCACTTACCTTCAACTGGACCTTCTGTGTGGTGGTTTATTGGATACTGCTTAACAGATTCATACTATTGGCTGGCAAATCATGATTGTCATAGGAGACTTGTTTGAAATTATAGAAAACTCAGTGGTAAGACATTCAAATGAGCTGTAAGATTGAATTTCGATGATTTTACAAGACAGGTGACTGTTGCAGATGATATCTACTCCCTGCCAAATGGTGCTTGAGAGAAATCAGTCAGCCAAATCTCAGGGTTGTATGACAGAACCACGCAAGCCATTACCATGCATGGCTTTACAAAACATTTGCCTTTACCACGCATGCCTTTTCAACACAATTTGCGTTGTCCCTGCATGTATGGGAAAGGCATTTGCATGGTAAAAACTTACCAGGTAAGTGTAACCCCAAACCAATTTATATATATATATACACACACATATATGTACATATATATTATATATCTATTTTTAATATATATGTATAGTTAGAAATATATATATATTTAAAGTATATATATATTTATATTATTACATATATATGTATATATATAACTTTTTAAAATAAAAAAATATATATATATACACATACACATATGCTTACACCCTTCCCACCCAAAAACCCATACCCACCCTAAATCATAAAAACCCCTTACCTCCCAAAAACCCATACCCACCCTAAACACTAAAGACCCCTTACCACCCAAAAACCCATACCTACCCTAAACCCTAAAAATCCCTTAGCTTCCAAAAACTCATACCCGCCCTAAACCCAAAACACCCCTAACCACCCAAAAATCCATACCCACCTTAAAACCTGAATCCTAAAAAATCCCTTACCACCCAAAAACCCATATCCACCCTAAATCCTAAAAGCCCCTTAGCACCCAAAAATCCATACCTCCCCTAAAGCCTAAAAATACCCTTACCACCCAAAAACATATGTCCACCCTAAACCCCAAAAATAACCTTGCCACCCAAAAACCCATACCCACCCAAAACCCTAAAAACCCCTTAGCACCCAAAAACCCATACCTGCCTTAAACCATAAAATTACCCTTGCCACCCTTGCCACCCAATAACCCATACTCACCCTATACCCTAAAAATCCCTTGCCACCCAAAAGCCCATACCCACCCAAAACCCTAAAAACCCATTAGCACCCAAAAATCCATACCAGCCTTAAACCCTAAAAAAATCTTTGCCACCTAAAAACCCATACCCACCTGTGGCAATTCACTATATCACTTTGCCAAGAGTTGTTGAGGCACAAAGTAACAGAAAGGCAGATGTAGATTGTAGATCCTTTAATAATAGAAAATCCCAGCCATCCATCAGCAGGGCACTTCAAACTGACAGGTACATTCAAGTAATCACATTCCGTCACCATAGAAACACACAGCATGTGACATCATAGTGACCCCCCCACAGCTGTGCCTGTTCAGGACACAGCTGTGATTAACAATGAACCATACTTATGAAGAATACCACACAGCTCCCTCCTCTGATAACCAACAAAACAAAAAACATGAAGAGAATAGTACATGTAGAAAAGAATAGGTACAACACCTTTATAAAGAAAACACCCACCAAGGAGGTCAGACAAAGTCTTCCAAATGCTTTGGCTTTTTAACCAATCTGCCAGACTTTCTAGCGACAACAACACCCTCTGACTCGTATAAGATTTTGACATCACCACCAGCCCCTTTATGTACAACAATCCTGTTCATATTCCAAATGCAGTGATCTTGCGTATGCACAGCATTGTTGAAGGTCTTGACTACAAGAATGGGTTTGGAATATTTCATAACGCCAGCCAAACCTGCGTGTTTGATCATGACCATGTCCCCAACCTGCAAATAAAGTTTTTTCACAGAATGTTTATCATCAAAGTATTACTTCCTCTGCACAACCTTCTTCACTTCTCTTAACCCCTTCGCTGCTAGGCCTTTTCACCCCCTGTGCTAAGCCTTTTTTGGGCTATTTGGGGTAGTTCGCGCTTAGGCCCCTGTAACTTTTTGACCACATAAGGTATCCATGCCAAATTTGCGTCCTTTCTTTCCAACATCATGGAGATTCTAAAGGTAGGAGGGAATATGACACGTTATTTCGCATGCCATTACTTCGCATGCCATTACTACGCGGTTATTACTTAGCAATAACCGTTACTACGCTAAGTTTTTAGTTCGCATACCATTACATTGAAAGTGTTAATGTATACGATGTAAAAACTTGCCTAGTAATAAAAATGGTATGCGGAATAACGTGTCATATTAAAAAGACATTTAACCCCTTTTTAAAAATGTTTAAAACACAACACTACTTTAAATAATAAATAGAAATACACTACCCTACACATCTAAAAATGGAAAACACTACTAAAACACTCAAACACTACACTACCCTACACTACTGAAACACCACTACACTACCCTTAACCCTAAATCACTACCCCCTGCACGAACATACGCATTCCCCCACTCCGGTCCCTACACTCATTCACTACCCATCACAACCCCCGACACTACACTAAACACTAAAACTTGCATAGTAATAAAAACAGACATTTACCACAACACTACACTAAATACTAAATACAAATACACTACCCTACACAAAACAAACTCTAAAAAACTACCCAAACACCCAAACACTACACTACCCTACTCAAACACCACTACACTACCCTAAACCCTAAATCACTACCCCCAGCACGACCCTGCCCCTACCGCAGTCCTGTCCCTACTCCCAAACACTACGCTTCACGACCCCCAACACTACCCTAAACCCTAAACCACTACCCTACACTACACCACACCACAACACTACCCTAAAACCTAAAACACTACCCCCTGCACAACTCTCCCCCGACCCCCAGTCATGTCCCTACACTCAAACACTACCCTGCACGACCCCCCCAACACTACCCTAAACCCTAATACACTACCCTACACTACACTTACATCACACCACTACCCTAAACCCTAAAACACTACCCATGCACGACCCTCACCCTTCCCCCAGTCCGCTCCCTACACTACAACACTACCCTGCACGACACCCCAACACTACCCTTAACCCTAAAACACTACGCTACACTACACAAACACCACAACACTACACTAAACCCTAAAACACTACCCCCAGCACAACCCTCCCCTACCCCCAATCCTGTCCCTACACCCAATCACTCCCCTACACGACCCCCCGACACTACCCTAAACCCCAAAACACTACTCCTCAAACACAACACTACCTTAATCCTTAAAGACCTCCCCTACCCTAAACCCTTAAAAATAGTCCCTCTTACCTCTCTCTCCTCGTGTCCTATGTTCTCCTTCCTGCGTCTTCAGAGAGGCGGTGATCGTTGCACGTTGTTGTGAGAAACGCCTCAGTTTCCTCACAACGATGTGGTTCAGCTTTACAACGCATGCATTGTAATAACATGCGTAGAAATGGCTACGCGTTATTACAGCTCATGCGTAGTAAAGCTTGCGTAGTAATGGTACGCGGTGTAATGACCGCATACAAAAGGATGTTTACCCTGGAGGAGACCCAGAAATTAGCCAAAATACAGCTAAATTTAGTTTTTTGGGGGGAAAAATGGGAAAAAGGGCCCCAGATGAAAGCGTCTGGTTTTTTCCCTGCAAATGGTATCAAAAAAGGGGTTCTGGTGCTGAAATCACCATCTTCCCAGCTTTCAGGGACAAGCAGACTTTTGTCAGAAAATCAAAATCTTTTACACAGTTTTGGCATTTTTCTGGGACATATCCTATTTTTGCTATTTTTTGTGCTTTCAACCTCCTTCGAGTTAATGGTAGAAATGGGTATGAAAGCAATAATGGATCCTGGAGAGCTATACATTTTAGAAAAGTAGACAACATACTGAATTTAGCAAGGGGTCATTTGTGTAGATCCTTCAAGGTTTCTTCATAGAAACTAACAGTTAAATATAGGAATAATTGAAAATTAGTTGAAAAAAACAGCCATTTGTGTCAACGTTTTCACCTGTAACTTCTTCTAATTATGATAGCTGTATGAAAGCAATATACCGTTTCATTTGCTGGACGTTTCTGGTTGCGGGGATGTATAGGACTTGTAGGTTCACTAAGAACCCGACGAACCCAGAGCCAATAACTGAGCAGCGTCTTGCAATGGTTTTTTATTATGTACCGGGTATATAGCAATTATTTTGGGAAAATGTATACATGGAAAATTTGTATGAAAGACACCTATGTATTTCTGAAATGGGAACAAAATATAGAGTTTCGAAACAGTAGATATTTGCACATTTCCGAAATTGGGAGTACCCATACTAGCATGAGAATTATAGGTCATTTTTCAAAATGACTTCTTTTTTACACATTGTCTTTCATTTGGAAGACAGAAATGCATCGAAAGTCAATAGGTAATAACAGTTGCTCTACAATTCTGTGTTACCCTAAGTCTCCCGAGAAAAATGGTACCTCACTTGTGTGGGTAGGCCTAGTGCTCGCGACAGGAAACGGCCCAAAACGCAACGTGGACACACCACATTTTCACAGTGAAAAATTACCCTTTTTTTGCAAAGTGCCTAGCTGTAGTTTTTGAACCCTAGCTCTGCCGGCACGTAGGGAAACCTAGCAAACCTATACATTTTTGAAAACTAAACACCCAGGGGAATCCATAATGGGGTGACTTGACTGGCTCTCACCAGGTTCTGTTACCCAGAATCCCTTGCAAACCTAAAAAATTGTCCAAAAAAACACATTTTCCTCACATTTCTGTGGTGGAAAGTTCTGGAATCTGCGTGGATCCACATCATTCCACCCACCCGCGTTCCCCAAAGTCTTCCAGAAGAAAATGGTACCTCACTTGTGTGGGTAGGCCAGGTGCTCGTGACAGGAAACGGTCTAACACGCAAGGTGGACACACCACATTTTCAGAGTGAAAAATGACGCTTTTTGCAAACTGCCTAGCTGTAGTTTTTGAACCCTAGCTCTGCCGGCACCTAGGAAACCTAGCAAACCTATACATTTTTGAAAACTAGACACCCAGGGGAATCCAGGATGGGGTGACTTGACTGGCTTTCACCAGGTTCTGTTACCCAGAATCCCTTGCAAACCTAAGAAATTGTCCAAGAACCACATTTTCCTCACATTTCTGTGGTGGAAAGTTCTGGAATCTGCGTGGATCCACAAAATTCCACCAACCCCGCGTTCCCCAAAGTCTTCCAAGAAAAATGGTTCCTCACTTGTGTGGGTAGGCCTAGTGCCCGCGACAGGAAAGCGACCCAAAACGCAAGGTGGACACATCACATTTTCAGAGTGAAAAATGACCCTTTTTGCAAAGTGCCTAGCTGTAGTTTTTGAACCCTAGCTCTGCCGGCACCTAGGAAACCTAGCAAACCTATACATTTTTAAAACTAGACACCCAGGGAATCCAGGATGGGGTGACTTGACTGGCTCTCACCAGGTTCTGTTACCCAGAATCCCTTGCAAACCTAAACAATTGTCAAAAAAACAATTGTCCTCACATTTCTGTGGTGGAAAGTTCTGGAATCTGCGTGGATCCACAAAATTCCACACACCCGCGTTCCCCAAAGTTTTCCGAGAAAAATGGTACCTCACTTGTGTGGGTAGGCCTAGTGTCCGCGACAGGAAGCGGCCCAAAACGCAAGGTGGACACATCACATTTTCACAGTGAAAAATGACCCTTTTTTGCAAAGTGCCTAGCTGTAGTTTTTGAACCCTAGCTCTGCCGGCACCTAGGAAACCTAGCAAACCTATACATTTTTGAAAACTAAACACCCAGGGAATCCAGGATGGGGTGACTTGACTGGCTCTCACCAGGTTCTGTTACCCAGAATCCCTTGCAAACCTGAAAAATAATTGTAAAAAAAACACATTTTCCTCACATTTCTGTGGTGGAAAGTTCTGGAATCTGCGTGGATCCACAAAATTCTGCCCACCCGCGTTCCCCAAAGTCTTCCCAGAAAAATGGTACCTCACTTGTGTGGGTAGGCCTAGTGCCCGCGACAGGAAACGGCCCAAAACGCAAGGTGGACAGATCACATTTTCACAGTGAAAAATGACCCTTTTTTTGCAAAGTGCCTAGCTGTAGTTTTTGAACCCTAGCTCTGCCGGCACCTAGGAAACCTAGCAAACCTATACATTTTTGAAAACTAGACACCCAGGGAATCCAGGATGGGGTGACTTGACTGGCTCTCACCAGGTTCTGTTACCCAGAATCCCTTGCAAACCTGCAAAATTGTCAAAATAAACACATTTTCATCACATTTCTGTGGTGGAAAGTTCTGGAATCTGTGTGGATCCACAAAAATCCACACACACCGCGTTTCCCAAAGTCTTCCGAGCAAAATGGTACCTCACTTGTGTGGGTAGGCCTAGTGCCCGTGACAGGAAACGGCCCAAAACGCAAGGTGGACACACCACATTTTCACAGCGAAAAATAAACCTTTTTTGCAAAGTGCCTAGCTGTAGTTTTTGAACCCTAGCTCTGCCGGCACCTAGGAAACCTAGCAAACCTATATATTTTTGAAAACTAGACACCCAGGGGAATCCAGGATGGGGTGACTTGACTGGCTCTCACCAGGTTCTGTTACCCAGAATCCCTTGCAAACCTGAAAAATTGTCAAAAAAACACATTTTCCTCACATTTCTGTGGTGGAAAGTTCTGGAATCTGCGTGGATCCACATCATTCCACCCACCCCGCGTTCCCCAAAGTCTTCCGAGAAAAATGGTACCTCACTTGTGTGGGTAGGCCAGGTGCTCGTGACAGGAAACGGCCCAACACGCAAGGTGGACACACCACATTTTCAGAGTGAAAAATTATGCTTTTTTGCAAACTGCCTAGCTGTAGTTTTTGAACCCTAGCTCTGCCGGCACCTAGGGAAACCTAGCAAACCTATACATTTTTGAAAACTAGACACCCAGGGGAATCCAGGATGGGGTGACTTGACTGGCTTTCACCAGGTTCTGTTACCCAGAATCCCTTGCAAACCTAAGAAATTGTCCAAAGAACCACATTTTCCTCACATTTCTGTGGTGGAAAGTTCTGGAATCTGCGTGGATCCACAAAATTCCACCAACCCCGCGTTCCCCAAAGTCTTCCAAGAAAAATGGTTCCTCACTTGTGTGGGTAGGCCTAGTGCCCGCGACAGGAAACGGCCCAAAACGCAAGGTGGACACATCACATTTTCAGAGTGAAAAATGACCCTTTTTTTGCAAAGTGCCTAGCTGTAGTTTTTGAACCCTAGCTCTGCCGGCACCTAGGGAAACCTAGCAAACCTATACATTTTTTAAAACTAGACACCCAGGGGAATCCAGGATGGGGTGACTTGACTGGCTCTCACCAGGTTCTGTTACCCAGAATCCCTTGCAAACCTAAACAATTGTCAAAAAAACAATTGTCCTCACATTTCTGTGGTGGAAAGTTCTGGAATCTGCGTGGATCCACAAAATTCCACACACCCGCGTTCCCCAAAGTCTTCCGAGAAAAATGGTACCTCACTTGTGTGAGGTAGGCCTAGTGTCCGCGACAGGAAGCGGCCCAAAACGCAAGGTGGACACATCACATTTTCACAGTGAAAAATGACCCTTTTTTTGCAAAGTGCCTAGCTGTAGTTTTTGAACCCTAGCTCTGCCGGCACCTAGGGAAACCTAGCAAACCTATACATTTTTGAAAACTAAACACCCAGGGGAATCCAGGATGGGGTGACTTGACTGGCTCTCACCAGGTTCTGTTACCCAGAATCCCTTGCAAACCTGAAAAATAATTGTAAAAAAAAACACATTTTCCTCACATTTCTGTGGTGGAAAGTTCTGGAATCTGCGTGGATCCACAAAATTCTGCCCACCCCGCGTTCCCCAAAGTCTTCCCAGAAAAATGGTACCTCACTTGTGTGGGTAGGCCTAGTGCCCGCGACAGGAAACCGCCCAAAACGCAAGATGGACAGATCACATTTTCACAGTGAAAAATGACCCTTTTTGCAAAGTGCCTAGCTGTAGTTTTGAACCCCTAGCTCTGCCGGCACCTAGGGAAACCTACTAAACCTATACATTTTTGAAAACTAGACACCCAGGGGAATCCAGGATGGGGTGACTTGACTGGCTCTCACCAGGTTCTGTTACCCAGAATCCCTTGCAAACCTGCAAAATTGTCAAAATAAACACATTTTCATCACATTTCTGTGGTGGAAAGTTCTGGAATCTGTGTGGATCCACAAAATTCCACACACACGCGTTCCCAAAGTCTTCCGAGCAAAATGGTACCTCACTTGTGTGGGTAGGCCTAGTGCCCGTGACAGGAAACGGCCCAAAACGCAAGGTGGACACACCACATTTTCACAGCGAAAAATGACCCTTTTTTTGCAAAGTGCCTAGCTGTAGTTTTTGCCCTAGCTCTGCCGGCACCTAGGGAAACCTAGCAGACCCATACATTTTTTAAAAACTAGACACCCAGGGGAATCCAGGATGGGGTGACTTGACTGGCTCTCACCAGGTTCTGTTACCCAGAGTCCCTTGCAAACCTGAAAAATGGTAAACAAAAACACATTTTCCTCACATTTCTGTGGTGGAAAGTTCTGGAATCTGTGTGGATCCACAAAATTCCACACACACCGCGTTTCCCAAAGTCTTCCGAGCAAAATGGTACCTCACTTGTGTGGGTAGGTCTAGTGCCCGCGACAGGAAACGGCCCAAAACGCAAGGTGGACACACCACATTTTCACAGCGAAAAATTAACCTTTTTTTGCAAAGTGCCTAGCTGTAGTTTTTGAACCCTAGCTCTGCCGGCACCTAGGGAAACCTAGCAAACCAATACATTTTTTAAAACTAGACACCCAGGGGAATCCAGGATGGGGTGACTTGACTGGCTCTCACCAGGTTCTGTTACCCAGAATCCCTTGCAAACCTGAAAAATGGTAAACAAAAACACATTTGCCTCACATTTCTGTGGTGGAAAGTTCTGGAATCTGTGTGGATCCACAAAATTCCACACACACCGCGTTTCCCAAAGTCTTCCGAGCAAAATGGTACCTCACTTGTGTGGGTAGGCCTAGTACCCACGACAGGAAACGGCCCAAAGCGCAAGGTGGACACACCACATTTTCACAGCGAAAAATAAACCTTTTTTGCAAAGTGCCTAGCTGTAGTTTTGAACCCTAGCTCTGCCGGCACCTAGGAAACCTAGCAAACCTATATATTTTTGAAAACTAGACACCCAGGGGAATCCAGGATGGGGTGACTTGACTGGCTCTCACCAGGTTCTGTTACCCAGAATCCCTTGCAAACCTGAAAAATTGTCAAAAAACACATTTTCCTCACATTTCTGTGGTGGAAAGTTCTGGAATCTGCGTGGATCCACATCATTCCACCCACCCGCGTTCCCCAAAGTCTTCCGAGAAAAATGGTACCTCACTTGTGTGGGTAGGCCAGGTGCACGTGACAGGAAACGGCCCAACACGCAAGGTGGACACACCACATTTTCAGAGTGAAAAATGACGCTTTTTTGAAAACTGTCTAGCTGTAGTTTTTGAACCCTAGCTCTGCCGGCACCTAGGGAAACCTAGCAAACCTATACATTTTTGAAAA
The DNA here is from genome assembly GCA_963921515.1 of Calotriton arnoldi. NCBI lineage: Eukaryota > Metazoa > Chordata > Amphibia > Caudata > Salamandridae > Calotriton > Calotriton arnoldi. The sequence goes on from CAWUFW010012924.1 coordinate 58,101, forward strand.
CTAGACACCCAGGGGAATCCAGGATGGGGTGACTTGACTGGCTTTCACCAGGTTCTGTTACCCAGAATCCCTTGCAAACCTAAGAAATTGTCCAAAGAACCACATTTTCCTCACATTTCTGTGGTGGAAAGTTCTGGAATCTGCGTGGATCCACAAAATTCCACCAACCCCGCGTTCCCCAAAGTCTTCCAAGAAAAATGGTTCCTCACTTGTGTGGGTAGGCCTAGTGCCCGCGACAGGAAAGCGGCCCAAAACGCAAGGTGGACACATCACATTTTCAGAGTGAAAAATGACCCTTTTTTGCAAAGTGCCTAGCTGTAGTTTTTAACCCTAGCTCTGCCGGCACCTAGGAAACCTAGCAAACCTATACATTTTTAAAACTAGACACCCAGGGAATCCAGGATGGGGTGACTTGACTGGCTCTCACCAGGTTCTGTTACCCAGAATCCCTTGCAAACCTAAACAATTGTCAAAAAAAACAATTGTCCTCACATTTCTGAGGTGGAAAGTTCTGGAATCTGCGTGGATCCACAAAATTCCACACACCCCGCGTTCCCCAAAGTCTTCCGAGAAAAATGGTACCTCACTTGTGTGGGTAGGCCTAGTGTCCGCGACAGGAAGCGGCCCAAACGCAAGGTGGACACATCACATTTTCACAGTGAAAAATGACCCTTTTTTGCAAAGTGCCTAGCTGTAGTTTTTGAACCCTAGCTCTGCCGGCACCTAAGGAAACCTAGCAAACCTATACATTTTTGAAAACTAAACACCCAGGGAATCCAGGATGGGAGTGACTTGACTGGCTCTCACCAGGTTCTGTTACCCAGAATCCCTTGCAAACCTGAAAAATAATTGTAAAAAAAAACACATTTTCCTCACATTTCTGTGGTGGAAAGTTCTGGAATCTGCGTGGATCCACAAAATTCTGCCCACCCCGCGTTCCCCAAAGTCTTCCCAGAAAAATGGTACCTCACTTGTGTGTGTAGGCCTAGTGCCCGCGACAGGAAACGGCCCAAAACGCAAGGTGGACAGATCACATTTTCACAGTGAAAAATGACCCTTTTTTGCAAAGTGCCTAGCTGTAGTTTTTGAACCCTAGCTCTGCCGGCACCTAGGGAAACCTAGCAAACCTATACATTTTTGAAAACTAGACACCCAGGGGAATCCAGGATGGGGTGACTTGACTGGCTCTCACCAGGTTCTGTTACCCAGAATCCCTTGCAAACCTGCAAAATTGTCAAAATAAACACATTTTCATCACATTTCTGTGGTGGAAAGTTCTGGAATCTGTGTGGATCCACAAAATTCCACACACACCGCGTTTCCCAAAGTCTTCCGAGCAAAATGGTACCTCACTTGTGTGGGTAGGCCTAGTGCCCGCGACAGGAAACGGCCCAAAACGCAAGGTGGACACACCACATTTTCACAGCGAAAAATGACCCTTTTTTTGCAAAGTGCCTAGCTGTAGTTTTTGCCCTAGCTCTGCCGGCACCTAGGGAAACCTAGCAAACCCATACATTTTTTAAAACTAGACACCCAGGGGAATCCAGGATGGGGTGACTTGACTGGCTCTCACCAGGTTCTGTTACCCAGAGTCCCTTGCAAACCTGAAAAATGGTAAACAAAAACACATTTTCCTCACATTTCTGTGGTGGAAAGTTCTGGAATCTGTGTGGATCCACAAAATTCCACACACACCGCGTTCCCAAAGTCTTCCGAGCAAAATGGTACCTCACTTGTGTGGGTAGGTCTAGTGCCCGTGACAGGAAGCGGCCCAAAACGCAAGGTGGACACACCACATTTTCACAGCGAAAAATTAACCTTTTTTGCAAAGTGCCTAGCTGTAGTTTTGAACCCTAGCTCTGCCGGCACCTAGGAAACCTAGCAAACCAATACATTTTTAAAACTAGACAACCAGGGAATCCAGGATGGGGTGACTTGACTGGCTCTCACCAGGTTCTGTTACCCAGAATCCCTTGCAAACCTGAAAAATGGTAAACAAAAACACATTTTCCTCACATTTCTGTGGTGGAAAGTTCTGGAATCTGCGTGGATCCACAAAATTCCACCAACCCCGCGTTCCCCAAAGTCTTCCAAGAAAAATGGTTCCTCACTTGTGTGGGTAGGCCTAGTGCCCGCGACAGGAAACGGCCCAAAACGCAAGGTGGACAGATCACATTTTCACAGTGAAAAATGACCCTTTTTTTGCAAAGTGCCTAGCTGTAGTTTTTGAACCCTAGCTCTGCCAGCACCTAGGGAAACCTAGCAAACCTATACATTTTTTTAAACTAGACACCCAGGGGAATCCAGGATGGGGTGACTTGACTGGCTCTCACCAGGTTCTGTTACCCAGAATCCCTTGCAAACCTAAACAATTGTCAAAAAAAACAATTGTCCTCACATTTCTGTGGTGGAAAGTTCTGGAATCTGCGTGGATCCACAAAATTCCACACACCCCGCGTTCCCCAAAGTCTTCCGAGAAAAATGGTAACTCACTTGTGTGGGTAGGCCTAGTGTCCGCGACAGGAAGCGGCCCAAAACGCAAGGTGGACACATCACATTTTCACAGTGAAAAATGACCCTTTTTTTGCAAAGTGCCTAGTTGTAGTTTTTGAACCCTAGCTCTGCCGGCACCTAGGAAACCTAGCAAACCTATACATTTTTGAAAACTAAACACCCAGGGAATCCAGGATGGGGTGACTTGACTGGCTCTCACCAGGTTCTGTTACCCAGAATCCCTTGCAAACCTGAAAAATAATTGTAAAAAAAACACATTTTCCTCACATTTCTGTGGTGGAAAGTTCTGGAATCTGCGTGGATCCACAAAATTCTGCCCACCCGCGTTCCCAAAGTCTTCCCAGAAAAATGGTACCTCACTTGTGTGGGTAGGCCTAGTGCCCGACGACAGAAACGGCCCAAAACGCAAGGTGGACAGATCACATTTTCACAGTGAAAAATGACCCTTTTTTTGCAAAGTGCTAGCTGTAGTTTTTGAACCCTAGCTCTGCCGGCACCTAGGGAAACCTAGCAAACCTATACATTTTTGAAAACTAGACACCCAGGGGAATCCAGGATGGGGTGACTTGACTGGCTCTCACCAGGTTCTGTTACCCAGAATCCCTTGCAAACCTGCAAAATTGTCAAAATAAACACATTTTCATCACATTTGTGTGGTGGAAAGTTCTGGAATCTGTGTGGATCCACAAAATTCCACACACACCGCGTTTCCCAAAGTCTTCCGAGCAAAATGGTACCTCACTTGTGTGGGTAGGCCTAGTGCCTGCGACAGGAAACGGCCCAAAACGCAAGGTGGACACACCACATTTTCACAGCGAAAAATGACCCTTTTTTTGCAAAGTGCATAGCTGTAGTTTTTGCCCTAGCTCTGCCGGCACCTAGGGAAACCTAGCAGACCCATACATTTTTTTAAACTAGACACCGAGGGGAATCCAGGATGGGGTGACTTGACTGGCTCTCACCAGGTTCTGTTACCCAGAGTCCCTTGCAAACCTGAAAAATGGTAAACAAAAACACATTTTCCTCACATTTCTGTGGTGGAAAGTTCTGGAATCTGTGTGGATCCACAAAATTCCACACACACCGCATTTCCCAAAGTCTTCCGAGCAAAATGGTACCTCACTTGTGTGGGTAGGTCTAGTGCCCGCGACAGGAAACGGCCCAAAACGCAAGGTGGACACACCACATTTTCACAGCGAAAAATTAACCTTTTTTTGCAAAGTGCCTAGCTGTAGTTTTTGAACCCTAGCTCTGCCGGCACCTAGGGAAACCTAGCAAACCAATACATTTTTTAAAACTAGACACCCAGGGGAATCCAGGATGGGGTGACTTGACTGGCTCTCACCAGGTTCTGTTACCCAGAATCCCTTGCAAACCTGAAAAATGGTAAACAAAAACACATTTTCCTCACATTTCTGTGGTGGAAAGTTCTGGAATCTGTGTGGATCCACAAAATTCCACACACACCGCGTTTCCCAAAGTCTTCCGAGCAAAATGGTACCTCACTTGTGTGGGTAGGCCTAGTGCCCGCGACAGGAAACGGCCCAAAACGCAAGGTGGACACACCACATTTTCACAGCGAAAAATAAACCTTTTTTTGCAAAGTGCCTAGCTGTAGTTTTTGAACCCTAGCTCTGCCGGCACCTAGGGAAACCTAGCAAACCTATATATTTTTGAAAACTAGACACCCAGGGGAATCCAGGATGGGGTGACTTGACTGGCTCTCACCAGGTTCTGTTACCCAGAATCCCTTGCAAACCTGAAAAATTGTCAAAAAAACACATTTTCCTCACATTTCTGTGGTGGAAAGTTCTGGAATCTGCGTGGATCCACTTCATTCCACCCACCCCGCGTTCCCCAAAGTCTTCCGAGAAAAATGGTACCTCACTTGTGTGGGTAGGCCAGGTGCTCGTGACAGGAAACGGCCCAACACGCAAGGTGGACACACCACATTTTCAGAGTGAAAAATGACGCTTTTTTGCAAACTGCCTAGCTGTAGTTTTTGAACCCTAGCTCTGCTGCACCTAGGGAAACCTAGCAAACCTATACATTTTTTAAAACTAGACACCCAGGGGAATCCAGGATGGGGTGACTTGACTGGCTTTCACCAGGTTCTGTTACCCAGAATCCCTTGCAAACCTAAGAAATTGTCCAAAGAACCACATTTTCCTCACATTTCTGTGGTGGAAAGTTCTGGAATCTGCGTGGATCCACAAAATTCCACCAACCCCGCGTTCCCCAAAGTCTTCCAAGAAAAATGGTTCCTCACTTGTGTGGGTAGGCCTAGTGCCCGCGACAGGAAACGGCCGAAAACGCAAGGTGGACACATCACATTTTCAGAGTGAAAAATGACCCTTTTTTTGCAAAGTGCCGAGCTGTAGTTTTTGAACCCTAGCTCTGCCGGCACCTAGGAAAACCTAGCAAACCTATACATTTTTTAAAACTAGACACCCAGGGGAATCCAGGATGGGGTGACTTGACTGGCTCTCACCAGGTTCTGTTACCCAGAATCCCTTGCAAACCTAAACAATTGTCAAAAAAAACAATTGTCCTCACATTTCTGTGGTGGAAAGTTCTGGAATCTGCGTGGATCCACAAAATTCCACACACCCCGCGTTCCCCAAAGTCTTCCGAGAAAAATGGTACCTCACTTGTGTGGGTAGGCCTAGTGTCCGCGACAGGAAGCGGCCCAAAACGCAAGGTGGACACATCACATTTTCACAGTGAAATATGACCCTTTTTTGCAAAGTGCCTAGCTGTAGTTTTTGAACCCTAGCTCTGCCGGCACCTAAGGAAACCTAGCAAACCTATACATTTTGAAAACTAAACACTCAGGGAATCCAGGATGGGGTGACTTGACTGGCTCTCACCAGGTTCTGTTACCCAGAATCCCTTGCAAACCTGAAAAATAATTGTAAAAAAAAACACATTTACCTCACATTTCTGTGGTGGAAAGTTCTGGAATCTGCGTGGATCCACAAAATTCTGCCCACCCCGCGTTCCCCAAAGTCTTCCCAGAAAAATGGTACCTCACTTGTGTGGGTAGGCCTAGTGCCCGTGACAGGAAACGGCCCAAAACGCAAGGTGGACAGATCACATTTTCACAGTGAAAAATGACCCTTTTTTTGCAAAGTGCCTAGCTGTAGTTTTTGAACCCTAGCTCTGCCGGCACCTAGGGAAACCTAGCAAACCTATACATTTTTGAAAACTAGACACCCAGGGGAATCCAGGATGGGGTGACTTGACTGGCTCTCACCAGGTTCTGTTACCCAGAATCCCTTGCAAACCTGCAAAATTGTCAAAATAAACACATTTTCATCACATTTCTGTGGTGGAAAGTTCTGGAATCTGTGTGGATCCACAAAATTCCACACACACCGCGTTTCCCAAAGTCTTCCGAGCAAAATGGTACCTCACTTGTGTGGGTAGGCCTAGTGCCCGCAACAGGAAACGGCCCAAAACGCAAGGTGGACACACCACATTTTCACAGCGAAAAATGACCCTTTTTTTGCAAAGTGCCTAGCTGTAGTTTTTGCCCTAGCTCTGCCGGCACCGAGGGAAACCTAGCAAACCCATACATTTTTTAAAACTAGACACCCAGGGGAATCCAGGATGGGGTGACTTGACTGGCTCTCACCAGGTTCTGTTACCCAGAGTCCCTTGCAAACCTGAAAAATGGTAAACAAAAACACATTTTCCTCACATTTCTGTGGTGGAAAGTTCTGGAATCTGTGTGGATCCACAAAATTCCACACACACCGCGTTTCCCAAAGTCTTCCGAGCAAAATGGTACCTCACTTGTGTGGGTAGGTCTAGTGCCCGCGACAGGAAGCGGCCCAAACGCAAGGTGGACACACCACATTTTCACAGCGAAAAATTAACCTTTTTTTGCAAAGTGCCTAGCTGTAGTTTTTGAACCCTAGCTCTGCCGGCACCTAGGGAAACCTAGCAAACCAATACATTTTTTAAAACTAGACACCCAGGGGAATCCAGGATGGGGTGACTTGACTGGCTCTCACCAGGTTCTGTTACCCAGAATCCCTTGCAAACCTGAAAAATGGTAAACAAAACCACATTTTCCTCACATTTCTGTGGTGGAAAGTTCTGGAATCTGTGTGGATCCACAAAATTTCCACACACACCGCGTTCCCAAAGTCTTCCGAGCAAAATGGTACCTCACTTGTGTGGGTAGGCCTAGTGCCCGCGACAGGAAACGGCCCAAACGCAAGGTGGACACACCACATTTTCACAGCGAAAAATAAACCTTTTTTGCAAAGTGCCTAGCTGTAGTTTTGAACCCTAGCTCTGCCGGCACCTAGGGAAACCTAGCAAACCTATATATTTTTGAAAACTAGACACCCAGGGGAATCCAGGATGGGGTGACTTGACTGGCTCTCACCAGGTTCTGTTACGCAGAATCCCTTGCAAACCTGAAATAATTGTCAAAAAAACCACATTTTCCTCACATTTCTGTGGTGGAAAGTTCTGGAATCTGCGTGGATTCAAAAAATTCCACCCACCGCGCGTTCCCCAAAGTTGTCCAAGAAAAATGGTACCTCACTTGTGTGGGTAGGCCTAGTGCCCGCGACAGGAAACGGCCCAAAACGCAAGGTGGACACACCACATTTTCACAGTGAAAAATGACCCTTTTTTTGCAAAGTGCCTAGCTGTAGTTTTTTAACCCTAGCTCTGCCGGAACCTAGGGAAACCTAGCAAACCTATATATTTTTGAAAACTAGACACCCAGGGGAATCCAGGATGGGGTGACTTGACTGGCTCTCACCAGGTTCTGTTACCCAGAATCCCTTGCAAACCTGAACAAATTGTCAAAAAAACCACATTTTCCTCACATTTCTGTGGTGGAAAGTTCTGGAATCTGCGTGGATCCACAAAATTCCACCCACCCCGCATTTCCCAAAGTCTTCCAAGAAAAATGGTACCTCACTTGTGTGGGTAGGCCTAGTGCCCGCGACAGGAAACGGCCCAAAACGCAAGCTGGACTCACCACATTTTCACAGTGAAAAATGACCCTGTTTTTTGCAAAGTGCCTAGCTGTAGTTTTTGAACCCTAGCTCTGCCGGCACCTAGGGAAACCTAGCAAACCCATACATTTTTAAAAACTAGACACCCAGGGGAATCCAGAATGGGGTGACTTGACTGGCGTTCACCAGGTTCTGTTACCCAGAATCCCTTGCAAACCTGAAAAATTGTCAAAATAAACAGATTTTCCTCACATTTCTGTGGTGGAAAGATCTGGAATCTGTGTGGATCCACAAAATTCCACACACACCGCGTTTCCTAAAGTCTTCCTAGCAAAATGGTACCTCACTTGTGTGGGTAGGCCTAGTGCCCGCGACAGGAAACGGTCCAAAACGCAAGGTGGACACACCACATTTTCACAGCGAAAAATGAACCTTTTTTGCAAAGTGCCTAGCTGTAGTTTTTGAACCCTAGCTCTGCCGGCACCTAGGCAAACCTAGAAAACCTATATATTTTTGAAAATTAGACACCCAGGGGAATCCAGGATGGGGTGACTTGACTGGCTCTCACGAGGTTCTGTTACCCAGAATCCCTTGCAAACCTGAAAAATTGTCAAAAAAACACATTTTCCTCACATTTCTGTGGTGGAAAGTTCTGGAATCTGCGTGGATTCAAAAAAATCCACCCACAGCGCGTTCCCCAAAGTCTTCCGAGAAAAATGGTACCTCACTTGTGTGGGTAGGCCTAGTGCCCGCGACAGGAAACGGCCCAAAACGCAAGGTGGACACACCACATTTTCACAGCGCAAAAGGACCCTTTTTTTGCAAAGTGCCTAGCTGTAGTTTTTGAACCCTAGCTCTGCCGGTACCTAGAAAAACCTAGCAAACCTATACATTTTTGAAAACTAGACACCCAGCGAAATCCAGGATGGGGTGACTTGACTGGCTCTCACCAGGTTCTGTTACCCAGAATCCCTTGCAAACCTGAAAAATTGTCAAAAAAAACACATTTTCCTCACATTTCTGTGGTGGAAAGTTCTGGAATCTGCGTGGATCCACAAAATTCCACCCACCCCGCGTTCCCCAAAGGCTTCCGAGAAAAATGGTACCTCACTTGTGTGGGTAGGCCTAGTGCCCGCGACAGGAAACGGCCCAAAACGCAAGGTGGACTCACCACATTTTCACAGTGAAAAATGACCCTTTTTTTTGCAAAGTGCCTAGCTGTAGTTTTTGAACCCTAGCTCTGCCGGCACCTAGGAAAACCTAGCAAACCTATACATTTTTGAAAACTAGACACCCGGGGAATGCTAGGGAGGTATGGCTTGCGTGGATCCCCCAATTTCCTACCACCCAGCGTTCCCCCAGGTCTCCCGATAAAAATGGTGCCTCACTCGTGTGGGAGGCCCAAGTACCCGTGACAGGCAAGGGCCCCAAACGTATTGAGGCGACATCAAAATTGCCTATCACAAAACGACCTGGTTTTGCAAGGGGGTCACCTGGGTTTTGGCCCCATGCTCGGCTGGCCACCTAGGAAACCTACCAAACCCACACATTTATGAAAACTAGACACCCGGGGGATTCAAGGGAGGTATGGCTTGCGTGGATCCCCCAACGTTTTCTTACCGAGAATCCCCTGCAAACCTCAAATTTAGCTGAAAAAATCACTTTTTCCACACATTTTTGTGTGGAAAAGTGGTGGCATCACCGGGCTGACACAAATTTCCTACCACCCAGCGATCCCCCAGGTCTCCCGATAAAAATGGTGCCTCACTCGTGTGGGAGGCCCAAGTACCCGCGACAGGCAAGGGCCCAAAACGTATTGAGGCGACATCAAAATTACCTATCACAAAACGACCTGGTTTTGCAAGGGGGGTCACCTTTGTTTTTGGCCCCGTGCTCGGCGGCCACCTAGGGAAACCTACCAAACCCACACATTTCTGAAAACTAGACACCCGAGGGATTCCAGGGAGGTATGGCTTGCGTGGATCCCCCAACGTTTTCTTACCCAGAATCCCCTGCAAACCTCAAAATTAGCTGAAAAAATCATTTTTTCCACACATTTTTGTGTGGGAAAGTTGTGGCATCACCGGGCTGACACAAATTTCCTACCACCCAGCGTTCCCCCAGGTCTCCCGATAAAAATGGTGCCTCACTTGTGTGGGAGGCCCAAGTACCGGCGACAGGCAAGGGCCCAAAACGTATTGAGGCAACATCAAAATTGCCTATCACAAAACGAGCTGGTTTTGCAAGGGGGGTCACCTGTTTTTTAGCCCCGTGCTCGGCGGCCACCTAGGGAAACCTACCAAACCCACACATTTCTGAAAACTAGACACCCGGGGGATTCCAGGGAGGTATGGCTTGCGTGGATCGCCAAACGTTTTCTTACCCAGAATCCCCTGCAAACCTGAAATTTAGCTGAAAAAATCACTTTTTCCACACAGTTTTGTGTGAGAAAGTTGTGGCATCACCGGGCTGACACAAATTTCCTACCACCCAGCGTTCCCCCAGGTCTCCTGATAAAAATGGTGCCTCACTCGTGTGGGAGGCCCAAGTACACGCAACAGGCAAGGGCCCAAAACTTATTGAGGCGACATCAAAATTGCCTATCACAAAACGACCTGGTTTTGCAAGGGGGGTCACCTGGGTTTTTGGCCCCGTGCTCGGCGGCCACCTAGGAAAACCTACCAAACCCACACATTTCTGAAAACTAGACACCCAGGGGATTCCAGGAGGTATAGCTTGCGTGGATCCCCCAACGTTTTCTTACCCAGAATCCCCTGCAAACCTCAAATTTAGCTGAAAAAATCACTTTTTCCACACATTTTTGTGTGGGAAAGTTAGTGGCATCACCGGGCTGACATAAATTTCCCTACCACCCAGCGTTTTCCCAGGTCTCCCGATAAAAATGGTGCCTCACTCGTGTGGGAGGCCCAAGTACCCGCGACAGGCAAGGGCCCAAAACGTATTGAGGCGACATCAAAATTGCCTATCAAAAAATGTTTTGGGCAGCGTGAATATTTTGGCACAATAATGCAAGGAAAATGTGACAGACATTTTGAGGTTTGCAGGACATTTTGGGTAAGATAACTTGTTGGGATCCACAAGAGACATCACCATGTACTCCCATGGGTGTTTAGTTTACGACAATATCTAAAGTTGGTAGGTTATTCTCAGATGGAATGTACACCTTGGCAGAGAGACTAAAAAGACAAAGATTACTGCACAGCCATCTATTCCTCAAGCACACACACATACTGGTTGGATTTGGCACGAGGGCGAGTGATGGTTCAGTAAATACAATTTTATTAACAAGAGATTTCACAAAAATGAAATGCACTGTCAATAATTGAAAGGACAAAAACCTGAACGAGAGACTCACAGCTCGTGAGCTGTAGAGCCACGTCAAGGCCCCAACCGCTTTACAGGCCATTCACACACCTTTCATACGTAATACACACAAGACCATTCACACCACCAGGCACGAAACCAACACATTACAACATTCACAAAAAGGGACAAGGTACACCCTGCTTGAGAAAGACAGAAAAGACAAATATTTCTGCACAACCACCTATTCTTCAAGCACACAGACATACTGGTTGGATTTGGCACGAGGGTGAGTGATGGTTCAGTATATACAGTTGTATTAACCAGAGTTTTCACAAAAATGAAATGCACTGTTAATAATTGAAAGGACGAGAAACTGAACCATTGACTCACAGCTCGTGAGCTGTAAAGCCACGACAAGGCACCAACCGCTTTACAGGCCATTCATACACCTTTTATACGTGTGACACATACAAAACAATTCACACCGCCAGCCGCGGGCCCAGCACATTACAACACTCACACCAGCAGACAGCACCATTCAAGGGCCCATCACTTTCACACGCCCACATTCCTGACACAGCAACCACACCAGCTCACGGATTGCATGGAGTGGCGTTTAGCTAGCAGTGTGTGTAGTGACCAGCAGCAAGTCACTACTCACACACCACCAGCCAAGCGCCCGTCCACGCACACCGCCAGCCAAGTGCCAGTCCACGCACTCCGCCAGCCAAGCGCCAGTCCACGCACACCGCCAGCCAAGCGCCAGTCCACGCACACCGCCAGCCAAGCGCCAGTCCACGCACACCGCCAGCCAAGCGCCAATCCATGCACACTGCCAGCCAAGCGCCAGTCCACACACACCGCCAGCCAAGCGCCAATCCACGCACACCGCCAGCCAAGCGCCAATCCACGCACACTGCCAGCCAATCGCCAGTCCACTCACCGCCAGCCAAGCGCCAGTCCACGCACACCGCCAGCCAAGCGCCAGTCCACGCACACCATCATAAACTTTTTTAAACAAGAAAGAAAACACAAACCAATTGCAACTAAATACAAAACTATAACTACAAAAACAACAGCAGTAACTAAAGACATAATTCTATTGCCAAACGTTAAACTGAACAACTATATAAAACCAAACAGACCAGGCAGTACACTATTAGACTCACGGTTGCTCCCAAAAACTCTTTTGAGTGTGATACAATCTGAAACATGTGGGCACACACAGCCCAGGATTAGAAGGACAATTGGCACAGTGCATACGACTCTCCTTCCGCACACCTCTTCGCAAGCAGACTCTACATCTCTTACAGGGATTGTTTTTTTGGGCGTGGGAGGAATTAAATCAGGAAAGTGGCGATCTTTCAATCTAGCCACATCCTCCACCACTCCAACTCTAGGAACACTTGCCTGTTCCACAACAACAAGGCTGCCTATCACAGACTCCTGAAACTGAACAAAAGTCAACTTTGACGCAGGAGAACACTCCTTGTACACAACAAAAGCATTGAAAGTTGCTAAATTGAAGAGATGGATGGCCAACTTCTTATACCAAATGTAAGCCTTACGAATAGCAGTGTAAGGTTCCAACCTCTGATCTACTCTATCGACACCACCCATGTACCTATTGTAGTCTAAAATGCACACAGGTTTGCGCACTTCTGCAATCTGACCCCAAACAGCCACAGGTGAAGTACTCTCATCATGGATGGTAGTCAGCATGTACACATCCCTCCTGTCCACAAATTTCACAGCTAGTAGTTCATCACTACGCAAGGAACTACACTGTCCCCTCTGAAGCTTTTTGCAAACAAGCTCTTTTGGATAACCTTTACGGTTAGAGCGGATTGTGCCACAAGCAAAAGTGTCCACTTTGAACAATTCCTTAAACAATTGCACAGCAGTGTAGAAGTTATCAAGGTACAAATGGTGGCCTCTGTTAAACAGTCCTCTAGCAAGATCCCACACAATTTTCTCTGAAACTCCAAAAGTGGACGGACAACCAGGGGGTCAATAGTGGAATCCCTACCAGTGTACACCCGGAAATTATAGACATATCCTGTCCTACTCTCAGACAACATATACAGCTTAATTCCATAACGTGCCCTCTTGCTAGGAATGTACTGTCTAAAAACCAAACGACCCTTGAACAGGACCAAAGACTCATCAATAGCTATTTCTTTCCCTGGAATATAGATCTCTGAAAATCGATCTACACATTGATCAAGAACAGGTTGAATTTTAAAAAGACGGTCACACTTAGGGTGATTTTGTGGCAACGCCGAAGCATTATCAACAAAATGCAGCATCCGAAGCAGAAGCAAATACCGATCACGACTCATAATTGCAGGAAATATGGCTGTTGCCATCACTGGACTAGTAGACCAATATGAAGCAATGGACGGCTTCCTTATCAAACCCATCAAAAAAGTCAAACCCAAAAACTTCTTCATCTCATCCAGATTTGTGGGAGTCCACCGAGTAACTCTAGAGTAGGGCCTAAGTCTTTCACTGTTGTCCGTCAAATACTGTTCTGCATACAAATGAGTCTGCTCAACAATCTCAGCCAAAAATATATCATCCATAAACAACTGAAAAAACTGTATAGGCAAAAAAAATTCACAATTCACTCTAAACCCTGCATCACCAGTAAAGGCAGGCAACACCGGCTGCACCATGTTTGGATCAACCCAGAGTCCAGCACTTCCAGTAGGAAGCCTAGCAGCCTCAGGCTGCAATCCAGATGCCTCTTGCTGCACCATCGGCACATCAGTGTCCTCCTCTAAAACAGGCACTTCATCCGCACTGAGAGTAGCTTCATCCGCACTGAGAGTAGATTCATCATCCGATGATTCCATGTGGAGAGACAACTCACTGCCTGAATCTTCCCCTCCCTCCTCTCCCTCAGACGCACTGTCAGTCTCATAATCCTACTCAGAGGAAGATACAAAAAGCATACCAACCACCTGCTGAGCAGTAATTCTGCAGCTAGCCATAATCCTTACTAACAAAGGTAACGTGTCAAACAAGTCAACAACAACAAACACTTTGTAGAAAAACTAATAAACAAAATGTGGCTTTATCACAAAGACCTATATACTCCAAAACTATACCACTCACTTGTCAGAAGCAGATAGACTCACCACCTACTCTGCACAGACACAGCAAGGACCAACAATATCCCACTAAAAAAGAAAAAGAAAAGAAAATTACACATAAGACAATGCAAAAGACATCGCAAAGAATTTCACGCTCCAAAAACAAACTAAATATGCTGCTGTTTTGACACCACTTACTAAAAATTCACTTGTGCATGACAATAATACTCATTTGGAGTAAACGTAACAAAAAAGTTTTTCTTACCAAATAAATGCAACTACACAAAACTGCAGAAACCGCAAACAAGAACAAAAAGCACTAGAAAAAAGGAGAAATAAAACATTACAATCACATATGCAAATAATGAACCAGTCCACACACAATCTACCAGCCAAGATGGCGGGTAGGTGGGCCTAAAAGCAAAGGCCGACCCCAAGGGGCCAGAAACAGCTGAAATATTCAACCCCATAAAGGGAGCGACCCTTGTCCATGGGGCCGCTCCCCACAATCATCTATATAAAAAAATAAATCCCTGGTGGCCTAGTGGGCCATCTGAAATCATTTTGGGCCAACCCCCCCGCCCTCAGTGGGGCAGAAACGGCCAGACTAAATTTCCCTTGCCCAAGGGGCCACAAAAACTAAAACAAAAAAATTGCTCATGGCCCAGTGGTCCATCTAAAATTCATTTGGGCCGATCTGCCACCCCCCGGGGGCAGAAATGGCCAAATAATATGTCCTCCCAAAGGGGAGCGACCCTTGCCCAAGGGGCCGCTCCCCGCATGCATTACAAAAAAATAAACTAAAACAAAAAAATCTATGGTGGCCCAGTGGGCCATCTACAAAAATGAGTTGGGCCGATCTGCCCACCCCATGGGGGCAGAAACGGCCAAAGAATATGTCCCCCAAAGGGGAGCGACCCTTGCCCAAGGGGCCGCTCCCCGCATGCATTACATACAGAAAAAAACAAACTAAAACAAAAAAAATCCCTGGTGGCCCAGTGGGCAATCTAAACATTTTTTTGGGCCGATCTGCCCCCCCCCCACGGGGCAGAAACGGCCAAAGAATATGTCCCCCAAGGGGAGCGACCCTTGCCCAAGGGGCCGCTCCCCGAATAGATTGCATAATTTGAACAAAATAAACTAAAATAAAAAATCCCTGGTGTCTAGTGGGCATTCCTGCTGCACGATCGAGCGATCGTGCAGCAGGAATGCTCAAAGAGACATCGGAGGAAAGGAAAACCCTTTCCTTTCCCCCGATGCCTCTTTGTTTGGAAAAAAAACCCTCCCCGAGGAGAAACTCACCTTCTCCTCCTGGACGCGCTGGAAGCAAATGGCTTCTACCGTGTCCAGTTTCATCTAATGATGTCGGCGAGCAATGCGTGCTGATGTCATTAGATGACGTGGAGGAGGGGGCGGGGGGGGTCAGGGGGGCAGCAGAAGACCTTCCGCTGTCCTCCCCGGTGGGGGCAGCAAGAGCGGCGGTCCACGGGGGAGCGCCAGCTCTCCCCCCGTGGGTGGGTGCCAGGACGGCCAGGAGCCGTCGTGAGCACACGCCCACCGTGCCTCATGACGGCTCCCGGCCGTCCAGAGCACCAAAGGGGTTAAGTGCCAATTGTCATCATCACAAGTTTTTCCAACATCACATTCAAACTCATTGACCCAGGGAGGTTTCACAAATGTGTTAGGTAACCTACCTCTAAAGAGCTGAAAAGGTGATTTCCCCGTAGTGCAATGAGGGGTAAACCTATACATCTCAATCTGCTTCAACAATTCTTCCTTCCAGTTAAGAGAATTGGATTTAGCCAAAGAAATTGTCTCCTTAAGAACTCTGTTTAGCCTTTCCACCATCCCGTTTGTCTCTGGATGGTACAGAGAGCACCTCTTGTGGTTGATTGATCTATCTGAAAGAAACTTACTCATCTCTTTAGAAACTAACTGCACTCCATTGTCAGTGAGGATCGTGCGAGGGAACCCCTCACGACCAAAAAGAACATCCAAGAATTTGATTACATCTTTGCTCTCAATGGAATGGGAAATACAGACTACTGGTCACCTGGAGAACGTGTCAATGACAACAATGACAAACCTCTGCAAGCCTTCATCATGAATTGGTCCCAACATGTCCAATGCAATCTCACACCAGGGACATTCAGGCAATTTCCTAACCTCCATGGGTTGAACCCTAGTTTATTTGTTCTTATCACAGAGTGCACACAACGAACATTCTCTGACCAGTCTCTCAGTCATTTTATCCATTCCAGGCCACCAGTAGGAGCAACGAAGCCTTTCTTTACATTTGGACATTCTCAAGTGAGACACATGAGCAAGTTCAATCAGCTCTTCCCTCAGTTTTTCTGGAGGAATCAACTTGGTTCCCCTTAAAAGCAAACCCTTAATGACACTCAACTCATCATTAATCTTCCAAAAGGATTCACACCCAGCGGTACTTGTTTTCTTGGTGTTCCAACCACACTCCAACAAACACATCACTTCCTTGAGAACACCATCCAAGGATAGCACATTACCCCACTTATCCTCAGAAATAGTTTTGCAATCAACCAGACACACAAAATTAGTTTCATCATCAGGACACTCCACATCTTTAGACACGTCATGCTGTACAGAGACCAACCTGGAGAGGTGATCGCTGGACGAAAAAACACCCACCAAGGAGGTCAGACAAAGTCTTCCAAATGCTTTGGCTTTTTAACCAACCTGCCAGACTTTCTTGCGACAACAACGCCCTCTGACTCGTGTGAATTTTTGACATCACCACCAGCCCCTTTATGTACAACAATCCTGTTCATATTCCAAATGCGGTGATCTTGCATATGCACAGCATTGTTGAAGGTGTTGACTACAAGAATGGGTTTGGAATATTTCATAACACCAGCCAAACCTGGGCGTTTGATCATGACCATGTCCCCAACCTGCACATTAAGTTTTTTCACAGAATGTTTATCATCAAAGTATTGCTTCCTCTGCACAACCTTCTTCATTTCTCTTAAGCGCCAATTGTCATCATCACAAGTTTTTCCAATATCACATTCAAACTCTTTGACCCAGGGAGGTTCCACAAATGTGTTAGGTAACCTACCTCTAAAGAGCTGAAAAAGTGATTTCCCGTAGTGCAATGAGGGTAAACCTATACATCTCAATCTGCTTCAACAATTCTTCCTTCCAGTTAAGAGAATTGGATTTAGCCAAAGAAATTGTCTCCTTAAGAACTCTGTTTAGCCTTTCCACCATCCTGTTTGTCTCTGAATGGTACAGAGTGCACCTCTTGTGGTTGATTGATCTATCTGAAAGAAACTTACTCATCTCTTTAGAAACTAACTGCACTCCATTGTCAGTGAGGATCGTGCGAGGGAACCCCTCACGACCAAAAAGAACATCCAAGAATTTGATTACATCTTTGCTCTCAATGGAATTGGAAATACAGACTTCTGGTCACCTGGAGAACATGTCAATGACAACAATGACAAATCTCTGCAAGCCTTCACCATGAATTGGTCCCAAAATGTCCAACGCAATCTCACACCAGGGCCCTTCAGGCAATTTCCTAACCTCCATGGGTTGAACCCTAGTTTGTTTGTTCTTATCACAGAGTGCACACAACAAACATTCTCTGACCAGTCTCTCAATCATTTTATCCTTTCAAGGCCACCAGTAGGAGCAACGAAGCCTTTCTTTACATTTGGACATTCCCAAGTAAGACACATGAGCAAGTTCAGTCAGCTCTTCCCTCAGTTTTTCTGGAGGAATCAACTTGGTTCCCCTAAAAAGCAAACCCTTAATGACACTCAACTCATCCTTAATCTTCCAAAAGGATTCACACCCAGCGGTACTTATTTTCTTGGTGTTCCAACCACACTCCAACAAACGCACCACTTCCTTGAGAACACCATCCAAGGATAGCGCATTACCCCACTTATCCTCAGAAATAGTTTTGCAATCAACCAGACACACAAAATTAGTGTCATCATCAGGACACTCCACATCTTTAGACACGTCATGCTCTACAGAGACCAACCTGGAGAGGTGATCGGCCACCGTGTTCCTCACCCCTGGAAGATACTCCAGGTGAAAATCGTACTCTTGAAGTGCAATGACCCACTTGGTGATTCTACTGGAAACCAGATCCAGACCCTTCTTTGCAAAGACTTCAATAGGTGGCTTATGGTCAGTTCATACTGCAAACTTCGATCCCCACAAGAACTTCTTAAGTTTCTTGACTGCCCAATGCATAGCCAAGGCCTCCCTCTCAATCACCGAGTACCGTGATTCAGCATATTTTAAACCACGGGAGATAAACATAATGGTGTTAATGCCATTTTCTCCCTTCTGTTGTAAAACGGCACCGAGACCTTTCAGGCTGGCATCAGTGGTGACGAAAGATAGGTTTTTTTTTAATCAAAACTCTTTAGTTTCGGGGCAGCACTCAGAAACCTTTTGAGATTAATAAACTCTTCCTCACACACTTCATCCCAAGTAAAAACAATTCCTTTCCTCAAGCGGCTCCTCATGTTAACACTCAAGTCAGCAAAGTTTTTCAAAAACTTGCCATAAAACTCCACCATACCCAGAAACTTTGTTAACTCCTCTTGTGAAGTAGGTGAAACCATCCTAGAAATGGTATCAACCAACTCTGCTTTAGGAAACACACCATCATCAGAAATAGTGTGACCCAAGTAGTCAACCATCCTTGTGCATAACTTACATTTCTCTGCTTTAATGGTGAGATTAGCCATGGTCCGCCTGCTCAAAACCTCTCTGAAACATCTCTCATGATCAGCCATGCCTTTACCGAAGACCAAGATGTCATCCTGGTATACACAGACACCACGAATCACTTTGAGAGCTCTTTCCATGACTCATTGAAAAATGGAAGCAGCAGAAGCAAGGCCAAAGGGAAGCCTAACAAACCTGAAAGTGCCAAAGGGAGTCACAAAAGCCGTCAAATCCCCTGACGACTCCTTCAATTTAATCTGGTGGTACACCGCAGTGAGAACAATGGTGCTAAAAACAGTAGCGCCACCCAGCAAAAGAACAAGTTCAGTTATGTTCAGCAGGGGATACTTATCAGCGATAACACACTTGCTGAGGTGTCTTAAATCCACACAGAGGCGAAGGCTACCATTGGCCTTAGTAACATAAAGGCAGTTGTAGATTGAAGATCCTTTAATAACAGAAGATCCCAGCCATCCATCAGCAGGACATTTCCAACTGACAGGTACATTCAAGTAATCACATTCCGTCACCATAGAAGCCCACAGCATGTGACATCATAGTGACCCCCCCCCACAGCTGTGCCTGTTCAGGACACAGCTATGATTAACAATGAACCATACTTATGAGGAATACCACACCGCCCTAAACCCTAAAATTACCCTTGCCACCCAAAACCCATACCCGAATAGCACTCGTTACTTAGCATGCGCTTAGTATGCATGCCATTACAACGCGGTCGTTAGAACGACCGCGTTGTTAGTTCGCATACCTTTACTACGCAATTCGGAACAAAGAATTGCAGTAGGGGGCGCTGGATGTTGGAATAGTATAATTTACTATTCCAACTCCAGTCTGTGCGGACACTAGGGAAGGTGTTGGATTTTAAATCCAACACTTTCTCCCCTAACGCAAGTCGTTGTTCCGACTTGCGTAGTAAAGGTATGCGAACTAACAACGCGGTCGTTGTAACGACCGCGTTGTAATGGCATGCGAAGTATCACATGCGAAGTAAACGCTGTTTACCCCCATACCCACCCTAAAGCCAAAACTCCCTTAACACCCAAAAACCTATACCCACCCAAAACTCAAAAATGACCCTTGCTAACCAAAAACCCAAACCCACCCAAAGCCCTAAAAATTTACTTACCGTCCAAAACCCCAAACCCACCTTAAACCCTAAAAATTCCTACAACACAAGTACCCATATACTCTTACACACCCTAAACCCTAAAAAGACCTTTCCCTAATATATATATATATAAATCTATATATTTATATATCTATCTATATCTTTATCTTTATCTATATCTATATATATATATATATATATATATATATCTCCCTATATATATGTATATATATGTATATATATATATATATATATATATATATATACATATATATATCAAACAATCCCTCCTTTCAACGTCCAAAGAGGTGCACCGACACTGGTTGAGTTGCCTTCAAAATCGTTTAATTCATGGAACATGTACAGAGGCAGGAGGCTCACAGTCCCAACGTTTCTGCTCGAAAAGAGCCTTGATCACGGGAGGCAGTCTCTCTGACTTTTGAATTGCCCACGTGGTTCTTTTAAAACGCAAGCCGTATTCTTTTGCAGAGTGCGCAGTGAAAATGTATTTCATTTTCAAATGAACGTGAATAGCGCAATTAAATCTGTGTCCTTTAGTATTCTGCGCTAGAAACATTTTTCTTTTTTAATTTCATTGACATTGCACAAAAATGAGTGCGCCACGTCTGCACAGTCTTTGTAACATTTCCACTTCCTATTTGAAAGCAACATCAGCCTGCAATATCGGAATTCCTTCCTTCTGCTTCCCTTGCTCGCCACACTCTGAGAATCCTTTCTTTTCTCAGGGGGCAAGCAGGTCAGGCTCGCAAATATAAATCACCATCTTCACTTTGCCACGCATTGAGCCCACGACCTCATACATACGTATATATATATATATATATATATATATATATATATATATATATATATATATATATATATATATGTACAAGGCCATGAAAAATCACGCAGGGTGACATTATGTGGCCTTGTAAATATGAGCAGGCACATACACTTAAAACACTTAGGGCCTCATTTACATGCCCATTGCACCGCCGGTGCATCACGTTTTTAGGCGCATCGGCGGTGCAGTGCGCCTGCCCATATTTACAAGGCCACGTAATGTCACCCTGCATGATTTTTCATGGCCTTGTAATTATGGGCCCCTTTTACACATTACTCTACATGAAAGGGGCATTCCATGGGTGTTTCCACGCAACATCAATGGAACCTTACACATTCCCAGATTTACAAAGTGTCATAAACCTGGGAATGCGTAAGAATCCTATGACTTCCCAGGGAAGGTGACGGAGTGGCACAACGAGGAGAAATACTTTTATTTCTCCTCGTGTTTTGCTCTTTCTATGTGTGCTGCATTCTGCTGCACACATAGAAGGAGCAAAGTGCCTTTAATAATTGTTTTTGTGCAGGAAGTTGTCTCTTCCTGCACAAACATAATCATCAGTGCGACACAGGCACCCTTGCACGATGAAGCAAGGGTGTCTGCGTTGACGCACGGCTGCTGTTTGTACGCTGGCGCAGGATGAGAAGGACACAAAAGTGCCGTATCTTGTAGACATGAGGCATTCCTTCCCTTTTATTTTGATGCAGCGCAGAAGGAAGGCTTGCTGTGCTGCAGTGCATCAATATATAGTAAATAAGGCCCTTAAAACTTAAAACAATTAATACTTACATATACTTAACTATAAAACTTTTGCAACAAATAAACCTTTACCATTCATGCCTTTACAATATAGTTCATTATAAAGGCATGCGTGAAAAAGGCATAATGGTTGTAAAATCCTGTGTGGTGGAAACTTGCGTGGTAATGTCACATGCGTGGTAAAGCCTGCGTGGTAAAGGCATGCAGGGTTCCAGCTTCATTGTAAAGGCTGTTTCCGAAATCTCAGTAAAGGTCAGAATGTCTATGTCTTTATTATGAAGTATTGCTAGGCAGACAGCTGAATTAGCAACTGCGGATCAACAGTTTATAAGTGCACTTTTCAGGCTGTTATTCTTGTATGTATTAACCTTTTTTCTGACAAAATGTGATGTCACTTAGATTGAGATAATATAATTTTGGGTGTACCTTGGCCTCTTATATAATTTAATGGCCAGTAGAGCTTTCTTTGTTATGGTGAAATAAATTTGAAAATGTTTGAGATTTGATGGGTTTCTAGGCTGGGAAATAAAAGGTTTCTTCAACTTTGGCTTTTTCAGTATATATGTGTTTATTAGAAGATCCTTATGTGGTTCTGGAATGTCTGGATGCACTAGAAATGACTCCTGGGAAGTCAAACCTCTAATCCAGATGTCTTCAGAGTAAACAAAGTACCATTCCTATGCATTGAGAAGGAGAGATATTTTCCATCAACATTGCATGTAAATAAGACTCCCTTGTTATTTCTGTACTTGCGCAATTTCACTCTATGATTAGAAATGGTAGAGCACGTTTTCTGAAGAAAAACAAGTAAACTTTACAGCTATACACATATAATCGAGCATATTATATTTATGGTGTGGGTGAGTATAATTCCCAAAGCGTACAATGTGTATGTGCTGACACAGAGGCTACAGCATCAACAAGAGGAGGCAGCCCTTGGAGGCAATTTTGAGCACAGGTAACACCAGCAAGGCAGTGTCAGATCCACCAGTTACCATAGCTCTTTGCCACAAGATTTCTCAAGGGCATCATGCCACCTGTTCTATCCATATCATCTGAGTGAGGACCACTGACTGCCCATCTTGGAGAGAAAAATTAGCTGCCCATCCACATCCTCAATTTTCTGGGTACAGGCAGGAGGCAAATCACAATAAACACAAGAAAGATATCATACCGGGTCAGAGCAGTACCTCTCTGTGTTACAAGGGGAAGACCCAAAACACATCATCAAAATTTGCAAATCTACACCATGTTTTTATGTGTGATGTCATCTGCCAAGCTGTATCTCATTGTTTTGAGAGGGCCTGGAAAAAGGCTGGCCAGGGCATGCAGTATGTTTTCAAAGTGTTGAGTGACATCATGAGATACATGGTCTGTGACCTGGCTCAGAGATACTAACCCATGCCCTTCAGATAGCAGGACTCCATTATGGAAGGCAGAGTGTACTGTGCAAATGAGAGACTGCTATTGTAGGATGGACATCAGTCTTGATTTAGAGTTTGATAGATGGGATACTCCATCAGAAATATGATGTTAAAGTTTTACTGAATAAAAGCAGTCCCTGACATGTATTTCACATTTATTAGAGCTCATCAGAGAGACAAAGTTTTGTCCAGACACAAAGGAGCACCGGTATAAGTCAAAGCAATAGCCTTTCAGGCTTAGAGTGCTGCATAAATTATGAAAAACAGGAAGTAGGGAACTTAGTGTAGATCACAAGTTTTAGGTGTAAAGCAGTTCCTTTCTCAGGAATGCTCTACAACACCACTGACACTCTAAAACTGCTCCTCTCAAATGTCTGTTTTTCTAGCAAAGTTTTTAAGCAATATGTCTAGTGCCATCCATGCTGAGCTAGAAAAGCAACAAAGTAAAAAGGATTTTGCCATTTTTCAGCTCGGTGTGGATGGCACTAACTAATACTATGCTTAAAAACTTTGTTGCAAAAATTGCGAAGGACTTCTCGCTATTTTAACTCTGTGAGGATCTCAGAATCTAAACATATCAGAAAATCCTACTAAGTTTTAAATGATAGATCATTTTGCAGCAGAAGCTCTTTCGGGTTTTTTCTATTACTGGGCCCATACAGTTGTCATACTAAACTTAGTCACTTCACTCAGATTCTATACCCACAGAGGCATTGGTCCTCTGATGGACCTTTCTTCAACGTAGTGAGGGGTGAGAAATCAATGTGTCAAACTGTTGGCCACCCAATGAGGACCATTAATTGGTAGCCAACTCAAAAATTAGAGATCAGGTTCAAGTACAGTATTCTCAAACTACAACACTCTCTACCATGCATTAGAAATCAGAAAGTTGTAGGCACAGTGATCCAGCACTCAGGGATCAATAAATTTGCAATGAACAAGGCCCAATTACATTACCCAACAAAGTCCCTTCATGCTGGGTTCAGTGTAATGCAAAGTTCATACCTAACTTACCAATCTCCAACTGAACCTGCATTTCTCATAGAAAATAATGTGGCGATGACATCTTTTTATAGTTGAATAGTTATAGGCAATAATCTATAAACACACCCCAAATAAAAACGGACACAGTGTGTATATTTATAATGTTTATCTAAATAATGTGAAATAAATGCTCATCAAGTACCAATACACAGTACAATTCATGAAACATCACCGAGTAAACAATTTGCAAAGAAAAATGACAAAATTCACATCACATTGACAGTGCATTGAAGGAGTGGTGTCAAGAGTCTTACTAGAAGTTTCCCAGATACTTCACAGGAGCAGAATGAAGACTGTTCCCAATGCCTCTCTGAGTCTCCCTCCGCACTCCCAGATAGTACTTATGGGAGTACGAAAGAAATCCCAGGGGTGAAAGGGGGATGGAACAGAGAAGAGACAGCCTCGTCTTCTTATATCTGGTGTCTTCTATTTACTGCTACTTCTAGTTGTTTTCTTGCGCAGCACTTGTTCAGTAACTAGACACTGTAACCAAAATATAACATATTACTAGGACATTAACTAGAATTTACAGTAAATCATATACTCTCTACTCTTTCAAATGACGTACCCCCAAAAGACTGGGCTATTGCCTCTCTTCTGTAAAAGTTGTTGTTTTAGATTAGCTCCACTGCAATTTGATAAAGCGTAGTTATACCTGTGTGAATGCAAACAACAGTTTTGATAAAAAAACTTCTATGCAGTCTATAATTCCTCAAACTGTGGTCTATTTGATGCCTTGGGCTAACTAATACCTTTCTTTTTCTTTAAATTGCAGGAGGATTTAAGGAAGCTGTATGTTCAACTGGTACTGCCACAAACGGTAAGTTTTTTATTATGTTCAACTAAACTATTTAACAGTTTTACTAAATTGGATTTAGCAGGAAATGAATAACAGATACGGGCAGGAGAGGAGTGAAATTTAACACTGTACAGGGAATAGATACTGCTTCCACAGCCTTTTCATCAAAAAGGTACTTGCGTGACTGGAGGCTTCTTTTTCTTCGTCAAGAGAAATGCTCTGAAGGGTTTTAGAAAACCGGCAGCTGCTCACAGACGACTCGGTGATTTATCTTCTTGACAGGCAGTCTTTAAACCGAAGGTTAGCAGGATTTCAAAAGCTACAGACGGAAGCAAAACGAAAAACTCACTACTCTCTCACAGGGATTTCACAGGACGAAACGCCAAGCACTGTTACACTCTTAACGGTCTTCGTGAAGTGTGCACAGCTGAGGGCGAGCGCGAGCCTCAGCTGTGCTTAGAATCCTCGCGCTCTCTACAGAAAGGCTGAAGCGCTAACCTTAGCGCTTTCAGCCATTTTAAAGGACCGCTGCTTGACCTGTTCGGTCCAAGTCTGATCATTACGTTTTCCAAAGGAACATGGGAGCTTGAAAACTCTCCTTCTGCCAATTACTGTTGTAGCCCCCACGAGCTGGCATCTCTTCTGCCTTAATCCTTGGTTCTTGACAAGTGGAAAGGCGAAGAGAGAAAAGGTTCAAAGACAAAATACATTTGCAATGATGATGCAAATTCAGGTTTCTATCTATACTAACCCAGAAGGAAACTGGAAAACTACTCCCTGGCCACGAGAGCAGCAAGGCCACTCAAGAAGAATTGAAAGGGCAAAGACTAAGGGGTATATTCACAAGAACGTGTGATAACTACCGCAAGAGTAGCGTAACGCAACTTTCAATATTGCTGCCTATCTGGGGAAAATAACCCCGTGTCAACGTGGAATTCACAACAAGGCGGTAGCATGCTATAGTCACCAGATAACGCGTCAAATGTCAGCATGAAAATCAACGCCACGCCCAAAAAAGGCGAAACGCGAATGCGAGAAATCATGCGATGAGGCCAATCGCGGTACAAAAAGTAGCGAAAAGTAGCCACAGGCCTGCACATCCCACGCGTCTGGCGGGAAATTGCACCATAAAAACCACAGAAACAACACACCAGAAACAAGCCAAAGCACGTAGCAACATGGATGCACCCTGACCCAGCGCAGAGGTCAACGCGAACCCCACAACCCCCACAGACCACCAGCAAGGAACAACGGGGTTGGGGAAGGCCAAGGAGAAAAGGGAGAGGAAGACGGGGTGCAGACCGCAGGAAAACAAGACCAGCATCACGGAGGTGACAGAACACTACCAGCAACTGACCCACAAGCAGACCACCTGGAATGCAGTCGGAGTGCCCAGGAGGCCATCCAGGAGGCCAAGAGGCGCCGGCAGGACGTGACAACCTAAACCAGGTACAAACCCGCTGCCAACAGGAAGGCAGCAACGGCGACAGGAGGTGGCAGTCCAGCGCCACAAGAGGAGCTGGAGGAAACCCAGGCCACAGTCATTAGTGTGTAGACTGTGCAAGGAGTAGGGAGTACGGACACAGCTCGAGAGGACCTGACACAACAACAACAGGGTGAGGATCCTACAGGGACTGGGGGGATGGGGGGTGATGGGCACAATGGCACACATGCACAATGAGGTGTAGCACACTGCACACCCACAATTACCCAGGGACATGTCCCCCATCCCCGTGGCACACTGCAGCACACACACATAGCAATCACAGCACATACCATGACAATGTGGCACAAAGTGCAACACCCACACTGCAGAACAGGGGACACAACTGGGTCCGCCCAGGCGCAGAAACAGAACAATCACATTGGACAGAGCAGGGAACTGTGAGATGCATATCTACAGCTACAACCCCACATCAGCCATGTAGGCCAAATGTACACTGTCCCAAATCAAATAGCCACCACCGCCCAAACAGTCACAATGTACATTGTCACACAGTCTGCATGTCGACAAGAACAAGGCGCCAACACAATGCCGAGGGACAAACAACACCTCCAGCAGGTCAGAACAGACAACCCATCAGTGATGCCGGAGACGAACACCACACCTTCGACACCGACACCCTACAACAGCCCATGGATATCCCACACAACCCACCACCAGGACCAGGGCAGACAAGCTACTCAGAGGAGAACCCAGCCCCTGCAACAGACCACACAGCATGAAGCACCGCGATCACGTCTGCCTCACAACACTTCACCGACCCACACATGGCACCCCAATGCCAGGTGGCAGAACGCCAAATGGAGGTGGCCCAACAGGTGCGGGTGTTGCCGAACCCATGGAAAGCGAACTAGAACACATACGTTGGTGTCCAATACCCTTCAGGGACCACCTACACCCCACAAAGGAGACCCACACTTCCATAGAGACACATGCAGATGCACATACCCAGTACAGAACCACGCCCAGGGGCACGCACATATCAGTCACACACCCACGTTGGCTCTGCGTACGACGGCACAGTCCACTCTCCTTACGAATTGAGTGGGTGACGACAAAGCTACATGTCCAGGTTCTAGCCCGCTGCCTGCGGTGACATGTCTGCATCCGCTGTACACATCACAATGTAATGTCGTAGGGCCCAGGGCCCCCATGCATACAAGACCACAGGGACACATGCACATATCATGTTGAACTGGCTACGGGCACGTGCGCCCGGCCCCTTTATTGGCAGGGCCACATGTACAGTGATGCCTGTGCTGGATGTGTGTGGGGTGAGTATAAGCCAGCCCGCACGGAGTGCTTGGTGCTGGCAACAACCTGAACAGTGGACACCAGTGTAATGGAAACAGAAAACACCAGCATAACAGAGTCAACTTCAGAGCAACATGGAGGGATCCGGAGTAAGGACAGAGGTCACCCAATATTCAGTCAGGAGGTTCCGTGAGTTGCAGTGCACTGAGGTAGGGGCACTAGAGAAGAGCGCGCTCATGTGAAGAAATTGCTAGGATTGTGACCCTTCGGGTTAGTCCTGATGCAGATGCAGTGGGGTGTGTTACACCTGCATCAACTTCCTCATCAACGTCCCAGGTCTCCCGCACTGCCTGAGGTGGCAGTTGCATCCGCAGTCCACAGCGCAATACCCAGTATTAGATCCGGGTGTGTAGCTTGACTACCACCACCAGTCTGCATTCCTGCCTTGGGGCTGTTGCCTCCTGCCTTCCCATTGTCTGTGCCTTCTGCCGTCCGCACACTTGACACATCTTCCTCATCATAGTCCCAGGTCTTCCCCACTGCATGAGGTGACATTGCTGCGCAACCTCACAACAGCACAAAACTCAATCAGTAAGGGACAATGGCTTGCGGTGCACTGAGTCACTGGCACCTGGAGTGCTGAGCAGGGTATCAGGCCGATGATGGCATCCACGACAGGTCTGAGCAACTCCGTAGGTCTGTCAGGACCACTGTTTCAACTCTGGCAGATGGAGGTTGGAGGTGGTCCTTGCGGTGGTGGCGTGTGCCTCCTGCGGTGATGCGACGTCCAGGCCGGTCAAGACTCGATGCTATGTGTGGGCCCTGGTGGCCCGCAGTTGAGGCTGGAGGATGCGGACAGCGCAGGGCCACAGACACATGGCGTTGATGACCCCAAGACCATCGCTACAGAGGCCCTTCAATGTCTCAGAAGAAGGGGTCCCAGGCCTGAGCAGCACAGAGTTAGTGGCCCCGGATGCACTGCGGCCGGCACAGGCACGCAGCCACGGGACGGTGACTTGCGGTGCAGTCAGATAGGCCATGCGACCTGAGCGGGTCCCCATCAATGTCCGAGGTGTATGTTGCGGAGGGTTGCGGGGGACAGTGGAAGGTGTCCTCCAGGGCATGATGCGGAAGGTCTGATGTTATCTGGAAGCAGCAAATGGAGGAGTGGAAAGCTCAACCCTCGTTTTCACCAACAATTCGGTATCAGCTACATGAGGATGAAAACTAGCCCCTAGTCCATAGACTCAAACGCCACCAATGTACGACCAGTGAGTGTCCATGAATGTCGGGGAACACACTTAGTGGCACAGGTGCTGAGTGGGGATGCAGTCTGCGTTGATGCCGGTACACAGATGTGAACTCCAACATTGCCAAATCAAGACTCTGTGACCTACTGGACCGCAGTGTAGGCCGGAGGCAGCGGTCAGCAGTGGCCCACAGCCACGTGTCGTTGGCTCGCGAGGCACAGAGTTAGTGACACAGTGGCAGTTGTCGGTAGTGTTCAATCACCTCCATAATGATGATCCTGTTCCCTCCGGACTGCAACGCGTCAGCCTCTTACGCCTCTCCGTGCGTGCGATGAAATGTATTCTGCCTTTTGAATTACCGATGTTCAGTTCCAAATCTGTGATCCCACTCGTGCGCCGCATAGGCCGAGGGCAGTAGTCCGCGTAGGCCCACAGACACGTGTGGTTGTGATGCCATGCACACACTTGTTGCCACCACATCGAAGGGTGTATAGTGAATTGTTCTCTGCCTTCAATAATGTTCACTGCCATGGTGTAATCAAGACTCAGTTCCAAATGTGTGACCTACCTGACCGTGGTGTAGGCCTGAGGCAGCGGTCAGCACGGCCCATTCACCGAGTGTCGCCGGCATAGGTTGGATGGCCCCACTGGCCTGCGTAGTTCAGGTTCAGTGGCACCACGTGTAGCCGGCTGGCGTTGAACAGGGATAGTGGCACCACGTGTCGCAAGATGCCCATATGGAACTATGCCTCACTGATCGGGGGGGGTCTGGTGCTGTGGCCGCTGGCCCGGATTTGGGGTCACTGCCATTCATGACTCAGGACACAGTTTCACATATGGGACCTACTGGTCCGAAGAGTAGGCCTAAGGCGGCAGTGGAGTACGTCAACGAGAAAGGAATAAAGCAGGCCTGTGTCGTGGAGGCCGTGATGGTCTGGGGTGGCTGCCAAGGTCGCGGGACTCGGACTTGGAGCTTGTGCCGGCACGTGGTGGGCCCTCCTTGACACACGCCGGTGTTGGCAGGTGATCAGTGTGGCCTGGCTGCGCAGGGGCGGGCCTGACGGGTTCGTGGTCCAGCGTGCCGGGGTCCGGCAGGTGCACAGCATCGCAGGCAACTCCGCTCACAAGGACGGCATCGTGACGGGGTGGGAGGCGCCGACCTGGCAGAGACATGGGTCTTTCCGGAAGAGGACCACGCCCAGGCCTACATGCTTTTTATTCACACCCCTACGCTGGCGTGGCGTACGCCGGGCCATCCCACTCAGGTGACACTTAGGGGGGCGTAACAGGCAACATTTCCACGAGGTCCCCCACTGGCTGGGGTGACATGGTGGCGTCCACTGTCCACTACACTCCATACACTAGCGGTGTATGTCGCCATGGATAGGGGTGTGTTCTGCATACTGCGGTGTGTCCAACACATCTCCGCCACCCATGGCATTGTGCACTTTCCCAATCATGGTTCTACTGCATCCTTCACACATGCCTGGTTGCCACCTCTCCACATATTCGGCTATTATGTGGCTGTGGTGCCATGCCGTTGCTGGCTCATGTTCAGGGCTTGCCCATGTGAACATTGTAAGTTGTTCTGTCGTGTTTGGTGGGTGGGCATGTTGTTGTGCCTGTTGTATGTGATTTTGTGACGTGTGCATTGCCAGAGTTGTGAGTTGCATGGTTGTGGAGTTGAGGTGTGTGGGGTGTTCATTTGGATATTGCCGAGGGGCTGTGCATTTCCCTTGTTGCCATCCTGGGAACGCTGGTTGATGATGGACTGTCGGAGGATGAAGGTATCATGCACACTGGCTGTGTATTTGAAGGCGACATTGTTGGGGGTTCCACGGTGTTCTGTTGTTGCCTGCATATTGATGTGAGACGTGTGCTTCCTGTTGCGGTGATTGTGTGCTGTGTCACCAGGGGCACAGGTAGTACATGTGTGCTGTGTATTGCCCCCAACACGTGCGTGCATCCTGCTTGGGCGTATGGTCCTTGCTTGGTCTCCAGCGGATCCTGCGCATTGTGTTGTACGTATGGGGACTGGGGTGTCAGGGTGATGGTGATGTCCAGGACAGGTGTGGGGGAATTGGATGTGGTTGGCTGTGAGACTCCTCTGACCCTGGTGGGTGTTGGTTGGGGGGTACCAGGGGCCAACAGGTGCAGCCAAGCCAGCAGCTTTGTGCGGGGTGGGATGTTGGTTGTCCGCTGTGTTGGTGCCGTAGGCCTGTTAGGCGATGAAGGTCAGGATGCGTAGGATGTTTGTCACTTACAGCCTGTAGTGGACGGTGACATTGTCAGATGTTGGGTCTGTGAGGCTGGTAAGCTTCCTGGGGGTCCGCTGTCTTTGTCTGCGCTGCGTCTGTGGTGGTCCGTGGGGGGGGGGGTGTTCCGGGTGTGGGTTGGGGTCCTGGGGTGGTGGCGGTGGGTGTTGTGGCCCTCTTGGGTGTCCGGGCCGCATGATGAGTGGCTCCATGGTATCTGTTGCCCTTCGGTTGTGGCCCTGGGCTGTGCTCCCTTTTGTGGTGCTGGCTGCCGTCCGACTTTACACCAGGTCAGAGCAGGTGTAAATTTCCTGGTGCTAACGCGCCTTATCGCCTGTTTTGTGTTCTTATTGCCAATGTGGCTGGTCGTTGTGATGTTGTCTCAACTTTTGGCACGGGAACGCCTACTCTGCATCTCATTAGCGATATTTGCGGGGGTCCTCTGTGGCGATGTTTTTTGCGGCTGCTATCGCGGGTAAACTGGTGCTGTGGGCTGTTAACACTGGCTTGTGAATGGGGAGGTAAATTTATCACGACTTTGGCTGCGATAAAGTGCCGTTAATTCGGCGATAGCTCCTTGTGAATATGCCCCTAAGTCAGGAATCAGGAACAGGAAGAAAACAGGTAGGCCTCTACAGCAAACCGACGACAGCGACAATCACACCTAGCGCCTCAATCTGCATCCACATCAGCATCGCCAAGACAATACCCCTCCCACCAGGGCACCTCAATTATACCCTAAAACCCAAATGTCCAGCCCACATTTGTTTCAAATAAAAGAAAATTGTACATTTGATTGGTTGAGGAAGGGGGTGCACTGTCACACCACACTCGACATGTCCATCTTACTCAATGTTCTATTGTTTTGTTTTTCAACATCATGACTACATCATCCCAGGAAATACAAATATACTAGTATCAGACTTCAGCTTCCTTCTCTCCGCTAATGTTTCCAGTTCTGTTACTTCTTGTGCCACTCGTGCGCTTCCAGAGGAAACGTTCCTCACTTGCTGATTGTTTTTCGTCTCCACGTTTAACTTTTGGCAGGCACACATAAATTGAAAGGTCGCTCGCCTTTGCCTTCCCTCCACATTCTCTTTGCTCTTTCAGTTCAATTCAATTCAAAAGTTCTTTATTCGGTGACTATTACAGTAACCATAAAAGCACAATACATATTTTGAATTGACTAAAAAAAAGATTTAAAAATACAATTCATACTAATTATCCTAATCATAACAAAATTGATTTACGCACCTTAAAAACAGTCTTTAGAAAAGCAATCACTGAAGCGATTATAAAAACATCATCTAGCTGTTGCAGAGTCAAATATGCAGGTTTACATTGTTTAAAACCAAATTTTTTAAGCATTGGAATAATCCATCTCCTCCTTTGTATGATATAAAATTTGCAAAAAAATAAAATATGTAACGTCGATTGCGCCGAAATATCATCACAAGGGCAATTACTTAAAACCTTAGACCAGTCATTTAGCAAAGGGAAGCTTAGCAATCGATGTAAGATATTCAATCTAAATCGAATCAACAAAATTTTTTCATAATCACTAGAAGTTAAAACAAGATAAGACTGTATGGTTGGGGTCGCTAACGTCATAAAGTATGCAAGCACCGTTGATTTCTTTAATTCGACTGTGGTTCTAATCTCTCCTAGATATTGTAAACACATAGTTTTTAATTCTTTCCTGGACACATTTTGCAAAGTATCTGGATCTATATAATATTCTGAGTGCCCTATTTTAAACACGAATGTTTTGACATGTTCCAGCCATTTTATATTTCTGATTCCATCACAGGTCAAAATGTCCTTCAGTATTAGCCGATTCAGGGAGGTCTCCTCGGCGGTCCATATTCTATGCCACAGGAGTACTGGCTGTATTTTAATGACATCCTCTAAATATGGGATGCCTAGTTCTCGATGGCATATATAGGTTGACGTACTGTCAGGAACAGCCAAAAGAGACCTCAGAAACGTATTTTCGGCAAGCTGCAGGGAATTAACCCCTCCAAAACCCCAGATGCCGGCTCCATAAGTTGCGATCGACACACATTTAGCCCTGTATATCTGTAGAATTTCTGCTGGAGCATGTCTACCTAGTTTTTTACTAAAGTTAAAAAGGGCCATCAATGCTTTGGTAAATAACAGCCTTCTGGTTTTAATTGCGGGGCACTATGTTCCGGAGTGATCAAACAGGATCCCCAAGTAAGAAAAGGTCTTAGTACATTCTATTACTTTTGAGTCAATAAAGAGGGTCCTTATCTTCTTTTTTAAACCTGCCCCGCAGTTCATAGTAAATGTTTTGGAACAATTAACGGCTAAACCCAGACTTGCCATAAAGCTAGTAAAAACATCTACAACCCTTTGCAAACTCAGTGGTGTGCGGGCCATCAGGACCGCATCGTCCGCATACAGGAGCGCCGGTATGGGTCGATTGGCTACCCTTGGTAAGTCCCTACAATCCTGCACCAAAACTGCTTCTAGGTTATTTATATAAAGTGAAAAGAGGAACGGGGCAAGGATACATCCTTGCCTAACTCCTCTTCTCACACCAAAGTAACTAGTACATTCACCGCCCTTCCCATTGCGAACCCGTGCCCTTGCCCCAGAATACAATTGTCTCAAAAATGTGACAATTGCGACGTCTACACCTAACCCTTCTAAAATCACCCAGAGCTTCTCGTGTATGACACAATCGAATGCCGCTGTTAAATCGACAAAGGTTAGGTATAATCTTTCTCTTTTCACCTTCGTATATTTTTCTAGAATGATATGTAGATTTAGACCCTGTTCGATTGTGCCCAAACCTTTGCGAAACCCATATTGCAGGTCGCTTAATATTGAGTGTTCCTCAGCCCACACTTGCAACCTGTTTAATAAAACACGCCCAACTATCTTCACTGTAGAATCCAACAGTGAGATTGGGCGATAACATGCTGGGTTAGCCCTGTCCCCTTTTTTAAAAATAGGTACTATTATTGAATCGCACCAGGTAAGTAAAAAGCCCTGTGATCCACATGCATTAAAAACCTGAGTTAAAAGTGGACCCCAAAGTGCTAAATTAGATTTAAAAATATCAACGGGAACCCCATCTGGCCCCGCCGCTTTCCCACCCCTACTTGCATTGATGGCTGAGTTAACCTCAGTTAGAGTAAAATACAACAGTTGATCTGAGGAAGTTATAGGTTTCGTATTGTCAACCCTGGTCACTAGTATTTCCTGGTCATCCTGTATTGGATTATTATATAAACTGGAATAGTGTCTAATCCACTCAGGTTCAGTAATCGCAATCTCTATGGTGGCTTTGTCCTTATCTGCCAAAAAGGAGGCATTAACTGCCTTCCAAAATGCTGAGGGGTCCTTATTAACTGAGGCATCTGGTAGGGCTTGCCAGGCTTCCTCTTTTAGGGCCATCTTTCTTATTTTCTGTACTCTCTTGTATTCACATCTAGCTTTACTAATATCAGCCCGATTTTTCACCTTTGCATGGAGTGCCTTTTTCAGCTTAGAATAGGCTTTTGTACAACTTGTATCAAACCATCCCTTAATTTGTTTTCTATTTTTCCTTATATTCACATAGAGCGTTTCTTTAATAAAATTTGAGATTACATAAAAATTTTCAAAAATTTCCTGGTGCGATGATCTATCATCTAGACACATTAAAAACATATCCTTGCACTTTATAGCCACCTTGCTAATAAACGCATCTTGGTCGACCTTTTCCCATTTAAGGGCATAACCATTTTGTCTACTCAGTGATATATTTTCCACAAAATGATTCGCCTCTATTGTTAACTGCCTTATTCTTTAGCTTTAATTCAAGGCTAATGGGAAAATGGTCACTCAGTGCAATATCATGTGTAGTAAAATCTTTAAAATACGAATTACATCTATATGAAGCTAATACATAGTCAATAGTGGAGGAAGTACCTCTTCCATTAAAAGTGGGACAAAAGGTAATCACAGGGACACATAAATCATTAACAAACCCAAAGTCAAATGTAAACATAATATCGTTCAACAAATCTCCAAAAGATGTGTGGGGAAAGTGGGGGATACAGAAACCTTTTTCATAAGATATCCCACAAACCCCCTTGTTAACATACTGACATAGAGGTAAGTTGAAATCCCCTCCCCAAATAACACAAGTCTCTTTTGTTGTACCGGTTTGTAAATTATGTAAGTCACTGCTCAAATTTCTCATCAAACCCTGAATCAACTCTGGAGGAGCATTATTATAAAAATTCAATAACGCTATTCGAAAGGTTTGATCTATATGAAGACTAATAATTTGATAATATTGATTTGATTAATTAAAAACAATTTTCTCTATATTCAGATGATTTGAGATAAAAGTACCGAGGCCACCTTTCGCTCTACCATGGGGTGAGGGCACTGCTGGCGTAAAATAGGTTTTATAACCATTAATATGTACGGGCTCTATCATCCAAGTCTCCTGCAAACTAAAGATGTCAAATTTATTCACAAAGTTAGACCATACCATGTTAGACACCTTGGTTTTTAGACCCGCTACATTCCAAAATAAGATATGGCAGTTCTCCCTCAAACCTATATCTTGTTTACCACCACCCACCTCGTTCCGCTTCAATGATGTACTATCAGAATAAGTAATATAAGGGAGAATGGTTTCGACCGGAGAGTTAGAGTCCATAACATGATCACTCTCATTAACTACTATCGTAGCATTATTTAGAGGGGGAATGTTCACAGAACTAATTATCGGTTCAGTTGAGTGCAAGGCGGGAGAATCTCTTACTGAAACAAAGGTTTCATACTGTAGGGATGCTCCCGATTGATGTCAATCCACTGAATCAAGATTTACTAGGGCCTCAAAAAGATTATAGGTTGGGAGGTTAAACCAACTCTTGTGGTACTGAGTTTGGGGTCCCATATCTCTTGAGCCGGCATATGGTATAGGCTGGTAGAAAAAACCCAGAGGGACTGCGTTAATACTTTGTACCAAGATACGTTGTGCGCCAGCTCTACTCAAAATCATTTCCACTAATTAAGGTGTCTTGAAGGTCAGTACCACGCAATCTCCCGGCAAAATCTTTCTCCCCTTCCCAACCCAGCTCACTCTCCTAACCATTTTAAACTCATCGAAAATTCTCTCTGTAAAACCAAGCCTAACACCTAGCCAATGTAGAGACTTGTTCCTCAATGTCTCCCAGGATTCTTCCCCCCTATTTTGTTGTTTGGGTACATTAGTTATTACCACCACATATGGTGTGGGATCCGGCGGTAGGTCCAAGCGTGTTACTGCTTTTTCTGCCTTATTTGTCATACTTAAGCTGTTGGGGCCCTCATTTCCTGGATCATAGGTATGCATGTTACGAACTATAGGGGTATTAGGAAGGGGTACCGTCGTACAATTCATGGTGCTTTGTTGTGCCACATCTTGTACGACGTGTAATGTTTCCTCCTGCCTACTCGGTCTCCGCTGAGTAAATTCGTGTCCCCTTGTAATTTTTTGAAATTCCCGACTTCCTGGGGCATCAGGACACACCTGACACAGGGGCTGCATTTTCTCGAGCTTATTTACTAAGGCCTCTTCTATTATACCAAATTTAAGCATTAACCCACTTAGACTTTCTCTAAGGAACTTATCCAGTGTGTCCAGTTTTGTTTTTATATTTATAACCTCATTCTGGAGACTTAAATTTGTGGATAGTTTTGGTTTGCCCCCTTTATTTCTCACTGCCGGTGGTTTATCCTTCTTATTAATCTTTTTTCTTGTTTTATGAATTGACTCACTCACAGTATCACAAAACTCCCCTATGATATGTATAGAACTATCCGGATTTCTTGCCCGCTTGATCGGTGGTTGAATGTCCGGCTCCTGTTCGCTATCTGTGATATTATCCTGTATGTTCACTATACAACCATTTGGGCCTGGGGAACTGGTAGCTGTCACTGAAGGTGGCTCGGGCCCTTCCCTTGGTGATAGAGTAGTTGGGGTGTCGCCCTCTCTGCCCTCTCTGCCTATACTTCCTGAGTGGCCCGGGTTGAGAGCCTCCTCAACTGTTATGATCTGGCGCTCGATCGCCCCATAGCTCCTGTTAAATAACTGAGCAGAGTGTGCTTGGGATGGGCACTAACTTTTTGATGTTTAGTGTTCTGCATACTCGCTGCCTTTCTCTTCCCCATCTGATCTACTGTAATTATCACAACCTTACCCTACTAATATCTCACACAATATGTATGGTCTTAAATTTCAGATGTTTCTTAGCTCACATTCAACAAGACCCACTCAAACCCGTATAACATCTGCGGCTTATATATTAAACACCCAAAATACTCCTTTTTACAATCTGTAGACCCTCCTTAATGATTTATGAGTACGAGTGGTTTTAAGTCCGCCGTACCTTTTCTTGTGAAAGTTAGGGCCGTGGCCCAGTCCAGTCTCTGTCAGGCTATGACTGGCTAAGACGGCCTGGCCTGTCTTGGCCCGCGCCGTGCCCGCGCGCGTCCCGCACCGTGGGCGGCTTCTTATCTCGTTGCAGCCCCTCCAGGGACTGTGGCTAAAGTGCAAATGCAGGGAGCAGGTTAGGGATAGCAGCAAAGTCAGACGCGGTCTCCCGCTCACCGGGACCGCGGTTGGCTTCTTATCTCGTTGCAGCCCCTCCAGGGACTGTGGCTAAAGTGCAAATGCAGGGACCAGGTTAGGGATAGCAGCAAAGTCAGACGCGGTCTCCCGCTCACCAGGACCGCGGTCGGCTTCTTATCTCGTTGCAGCCCCTCCAGGGACTGTGGCTAAAGTGCAAATGCAGGGACCAGGTTAGGGATAGCAGCAAAGTCAGACGCGGTCTCCTGCTCACCGGGACTACGTTCGGCTTGTTATCTCGTTGCAGCCCCTCCAGGGACTGTGGCTAAAGTGCAAATGCAGGGTCCAGGTTAGGGATAGAAGCAAAGTCAGATGCGGTCTCCCGCTCACCGGGACAGTGGTCGGCTTCTTATCTCGTTGCAGCCCCTCCAGGGACTGTGGCTAAAGTGCAAATGCAGGGACCAGGTTAGGGATAGCAGCAAAGTCAGACGCGGTCTCCCGCTCACCGGGACCGCGGTCGGCTTCTTATCTCGTTGCAGCCCCTCCAGGGACTGTGGCTAAAGTGCAAATGCAGGGACCAGGTTAGGGATAGCAGCAAAGTCAGACGCCGTCTCTTTCAGTTAATAAATCATTTTTCCTTAACCCATGCTTCTACGGAAAATAAAACAAGCATTATTACTCATTTTAAAATGTTTTCTTTACGAACCCTCCCAGTGCTGCATCTAACCATGCGCAACCCATATTATTATTTTTCCTAGCAAATGTTAATAACGTGCACAAAAGCAGCATTAGTCTCTTTATTTTCATTAGTCAAGCATTTGCGGCCTAGTTCAGTGCTTTAGTACG
The DNA here is from genome assembly GCA_963921515.1 of Calotriton arnoldi. Lineage (NCBI taxonomy): Eukaryota > Metazoa > Chordata > Amphibia > Caudata > Salamandridae > Calotriton > Calotriton arnoldi. The sequence continues at coordinate 96,441 of CAWUFW010012924.1, forward strand.
CGCTTGCGCAGTATTATTTTCCCTCATGTTAGTTATTAAAACGACGCATTTTTCACTGCACACTGTTAGAAAAATTAGAAAATGTTACTAGGGGTTTCAATCCGAGCAGGTTTCATTTTTACGAAAACCCTGATCCATCAATCCCCCCTTTGATGGCGTCTTTGAGCCATCACCAAATACCCACCAATACAATTTGTCACTTAGAAAGCTGTTGTTCTCTCTCGTTTTATCATTATTCCATCTAAATCCCTCATCATTTCATATTAGTTTCCTTTTCTATCCTCTAGTTCTATTTCTTCTGTCTTTCTTTTTCTTGCTCTTCGTTTGTTATCAGATGTCTCTCTCTTGCATTTGCAACACTTATAAATCAAGAAAATCATTAATATCTCTGTAGCCACTGCAATAATAGGTGTTAATATTCTCCCTAATAGACTATTCCCAAATGTAGAAAACCAATTTCCCACAGAGGAAAAACTCTTACCAAGTTTCTCCCAAGCACCATCAACCTTCAATTCAGATAAATCTTGATGAAAATTTGTAATATTCTTAATATACCCCTCAAGATTCTTACTCTTATCAGGGATATAAGTACAACATTGTTGTATTTTTCAACATATTGCAAACTCCACCCTCTTTAGCCAATAATGCATCAAAGGCAAGTCAATTTTGCAAAACAATAGATCTAATTGCAACCATCTCAGTATCAACCATTAAAAACCCACCAGCAGGCGTCTGTTGATAAACGATCAACCACTGTGGACAATTTTCTAATTTTGTGCGAATTTAGAATAACTCCAACTGAAGGTATCAATGCTCCAAAACATCCCCTATAATTTCTAAAAAGCTCGCTCTCTTATTACGTATTAGTCCATTGTTTACTTCATTGATTCTATGATTCTTATCCATATGATTTATTTTAGGAAATACGATTGCTAAATAACAACACCCATACCAATGTGCAGGCAACCTATAGTAGGCATTCTTACCACACACATAATAAATTCCCGGAAAGACAGGATCAGTTCCTCCTTTTAATCCCCATCCTCCCATAACTAGGAAAGTATGATCACATTCACTCGAACCAATGAAATAATTATTATAGTCAGTCTTTTGTCTAAGTAAGCAAAGCTTCCTCTATGATACCAGTCTAGGGTCATGGCAGCGTAAGTCTCGCCCTTCTTGTAATCTCCTTCTCTGAAAGCCCATGGAGGTACATGAGACTTTTGCTCCGCAGCCTTTCTTTGAAACTCTTGTCTTCTATCTTCAACCACGTTAATGAATTCTATTTCTTCAAATTGTAATCTACATGTTAGGGTATGTCTATGTGCATATACTGTATCTATTGTTTGTGTAGAATGGAAAAATTCTCCCATGTATTCCGCATTTCTAGCACTATTTATTTTATTCATATTCTTTCTGATAGGAATTTCTGAGAATACTAAATCTATGTTAGAATAGAAATACTGGAGACTTCCCTCTCGTAGAACAAACTAGTTAAGACACTACAAGACACACCATATGTTAAAGGTAGGTGATGATATGTCACCCCCTCTGAGACAGACGACAGAAATTGCATGCACACATAACAATCTCTCGCATCCATTACATCAACATACTCATACAATAATTTGGTAAAGACATTTAAAGAAAAATCATTAATTGATTTATCTTGATGATAGATACTGTCATCTTTCATCTTTTCTATCTTAGTATGTGAGTCTTCCTCTAAACCTTTAGTATCTACTTTTACACTCATCACACCATTAGTATTAGTGTTATTCTTTTAATTAGCTACCATTAAGACAGGCACAATGACAATTAGTGTTAACCATACTATCATTAGTAGAAAAATACTAAATAGGCAAGCATTAATACATTTACGTTTAAAACTACGATTTTGATGTCCAGTCTCTGCTGTATTTGCCATTTCTAATTAAATTTGTACCAGTTCTAAAAAACTAAAAAAAAATAAGAAAAAACTCAAAAATCTAACTTAGAATCAAAAATATCGAAAAAAATCTAATCTATAAAAATATCTATCCAAAGTAGTGTATCCTCACACTTAATGGCTTTTCTTCTTTACCCCTTCTTTTTATCTTTTTTTTTTATCTTCTTATTCAAATCTTTTGAATGATTCAGAATAGTTTTCTCACAAATTGTTGCACCTTAATTTTCACATTTCTTTTAAGGTGGTTCAAAACTGTCTCCTTCACTTTGCTCTGTACCAGTGTTTTCTTTGATCTGATCTGTGTTTTCAATTTCTTCCAACACCACATATGTCCATTCTGGTGCTATGTATTTCTTATTTGGAACCCTCACTCTTTTTGTTTTACAAACTGATTCTTCTTCAGACTCACTTTGCTCAGTCTGATCTGAAACTTCAATTATCGTGTCAGGTGATCTTTGTTTCAGTGCGTATTTCAGTCTTTTCACTCCTTCTGGCCACACATTACCTTTTCTTGCTTTCTTAGCTTGCACAGCTTCCGTTGCTTCGTTGTCAAGTTCGCAAGTTCTTTTATTCAGTCCTTTTCTCTTTTGTACTTGCTCTTGATTCTCAATATTAACTTTCTCTTTTTCTTTCTCAACAGCAGTCTTTTGAGACCCAGTAGCTGGTGCCCACTCTATTCGACTTGTTCCTTGTTCGACTTCAGAATCTGTAACTTCAGACTCTATAACTTCACTTTCTCCACTTTCTGCTTATTCTTGGCTTTCAATTGGACTTGGGACTCTTCTTGTATGACTTGCATGTATCCAATTTGGTAAGCTGCCACACTTTACTGCTGTCGTCACCAGTATCACCTGATAAGGGCCGAGCCATCTACGTTCCAAACACGATTTTCTCACGTGTTTCTTCACCAGCCCCCACTCTCCTGGACTTAGATCATGTGCTTGTTCTTGCTGAGTTGTAGTTGCAATTTCTCCAACCTGATGAGACACAGAACGCACTACATCAGCCAATCCTTTGCAATAATCATGCACCAGATCATCAGTAATATTCATCAGTTGATTTGCTGGTACAATTGGCTGTCTGATTGCTCTCCCCATAATAATTTCATGTGGGGATAATCCAGTCTTTCTATCAGGAATACTTCTCAGACTCATCAATACCAAAGGTAAAGCATCTGGCCATTTCAGTGCTGTGGATGCAGAGGCCTTTGCTAGTCTTGATTTGATAGTGCCATTAATTTGCTCAACCACTCCTGATGCTTCTGGTCGATAGGCACAATGCAGCTTTTGTTCAATTTGTAACGCTGCACAAATCATCCAAATTATTTCATTATTAAAATGAGTTCCTCTACCTGTTTCTAATGAGACTGGAAATCCAAACCTAGGAATTTTCTCTCTCAAAAGCAATTTAGCAACCGTTAAGCTATCGTTTCTTCAAGTTGGATATGCTTCCACCCAACGAGAAAACAGACAAACAACAACCAGCACATATTTTAGTCCATTACAAGGAGGGAGCTCCATGAAGTAGACATGCTACCTAGTAAAAGGTCCTGCAGCTTTCTCAATTCTGCCCCAACTAACAACTGTCTTTCTACCTGGATTTTGCTGCTGACACACTGTACATCTTTGGCGTAGACTCTCTGCAATGACCCTGAATTTTGGATTGTACCATGACTGTTTGAAGAGTCTAATCATAGCATCTCTCCCAACATGTGCTATTCCATGGTACATCCTTGCCATCTGTGAAAGTAAACAGTCTGGTATTACTGGCCTTTCATCTACATACACCCATACTTCATCTTCAGATCTCTTTTTACAACCTGATTTGATCCCCAAAAAATTTCCTCATCACTTGCTTCTTCCTGCAACTGTTTAATTTCATCCCATGTTTCTATTGCAGAGAACATCAAGTGACAATTTGTATTATTTTTCTCATTTCCTCTGTTTATTGAAATTAAATTTTGTGCACAGAAACAAGCCACTTGGTCTGCGTATCTGTTCCCACTGGTCACATAATCATTTCCTGACTTATGTGCTGAACATTTAACCACTGCAATCTTTTGTGGCAATTGTAGTGCATTCAGTAAATCCTTCACATTTTTACTGTTCCGGATTGGGGATTCTGAAGAAGTCAGAAATCCATGTTGCATCCATAATTGACCAAAGTGGTGCACCACCCCGAAACCATATTGACTGTCAGTGAATATGGTTACTCTCAAATTTTTGCCAATTATGCACGCCCTAGTCAATGCAACCAATTCAGAAATTTGTGCTGAATTTATCCCTCTTAGACAAGATGCTTCAAGAACCATAGCCACTGTACACACAGCATACGAAGCACTCAATACACCTTTCTCATCTCTCAGACAAGATCCATCCACAAACATTACACAGTCTGATTCTTCCAGTGGTGTATCTTTTATGTCAGGTCTTGGTTTTGTTCACAACTCTGTCACATCCAAACAATCATGATCTGCTTGGTCTTTCACTTCTTCACAACTTGAACTCGCAACAAAGTCGCTGGATTCAATGTTGTACATCTTGTTGCTATCACATTTACAGCACCCAAAATCACTCTCTCTTATTTAGTCAAACGACTGTATGTCATATACTGAGTTCTTGTACGAGTTAATAGGATCTCAACAGAATGTGGCACATATACTTTCACTGGATGTCCCATAACAATTGGCTCACTCTGTTCAAGACTCACACAAGTTGCAGCCACTGCTTTCAAACAACCTGGTAATGCTGCGGCCACTGAGTCCAAAGTAGCAGAAAAATATGCCACTGGTCGACGTGCCATTCCATGTGTCAGAACTGAAAGCGCACACCCATCTCTCTCACAACAGAACAATGCAAACTCATTCATATAGTCTGGCATTCCCAATGTGGGTGCTCGACAAAGACTATCTTGCAGCTCAATAAAGGCTTTCATGCTCTCTTCATCCAATTCAATTGGATCAGTCACATCTTTGTGAGTCAACCTCTGTAGAGGCTTGGCAATCAGTGAGAATCCACTGATCCATTGCCTGCAATATCCTACCATGCCCAAAAACATTCGAACTTCTTTCTGTGTTTTGGGAAGGTTCCATTTGCAAAATCACATTGATTCGATCCTGTAATACTTTCCTTACTCCTTTCTCAATTTTGTGTCCCAAATATTGAACTTCTTTCTGACAAAATTGTAATTTTGCTGGTGACACTTTATGCCCACCTTCTGCCAAATGATTCAGTAGAGCAATTGTATCTGTCACACATGCCTCTCGTGTTTTTGATGCCACCAATAGGTCATCAATATACTGCACTAACACTGAATTCTCTGGCATAACCAATGACTCTAAACATTTTTTCAAAATCTGATAAAAAATTGAAGGACTCTCTGTATACCCTTGAGGAACTCGGCACCATGCCAAAACACGGTCTCCGAACCGGAAAGCAAATAAATATTGGCTATCCGGATGTAAAGGTATCGAGAAAAATGCTTGACACAAATCAATTACTGTATACCATTCCGCATCACAAGGAATTTGGTAAAGAATCACTGCTGGGTTTGGCACTATTGGACAGCAAGGTACCACAATTTTATTGATTTTTCGCAAATCTTGCACTATTCTGTATTTTCCACTTGGTTTCTTAATTCCCATAATAGGTGAATTACAAGGACTTCCCAATATTTCTTTTAGAATGCCCTGTTCAATCATTTGTTCTATTACAGGAATAACTCCTGCTATGGACTCAGGACTCATCTTATACGGTGGCGTTTGTGGAAACTCTGCACATTGTTTCACCATAATTTGAATAGGGTCAACACCCTTCATCAATCCAATTTCCTTTCCTGTAAGATCCCACACATCAGTTCTTACTGTGTCTCTCAACTCACCAGGCAAATCCTCAAATGTGAGCAATGAATATAGATCATTCACTTCTGTTCCTTGCTTTGCTAACATCATTTTAAAAGCAACATCTTCATCTGGTGTCTGAAAAGCAATACCATCCGGTGTACAATCGATGGTGCAATTCATCTTGCAAAGTAAGTCCCTACCTAAAAGATTCACTGGACTTGTGTCACATACCACAAAACGATGCATATCTCTGAATTTTCCTATATGAACCTCCATTGGTTTTGTTGTTGGAGTCTTAATTTATTTATTTGAGACTCCCACAACTTGGATAGTTTCTCCCGAGAGGGGTAGGTTTGGAATTTCTGGTGCTCTTACAGTAGAACGGGTAGCACCAGTGTCCACAAGGAATGTAATATTATTACCTTCCACTTTCCCATCAACAAAAAGACCTGATTGATCTACCACTAGAGATGCACCAAGCATGCACTCTTCCTCCCCCGTCAGGCACCGTCATTGAGATGAATCTGAATCACTGTTTGGACACTGCAACCAATATTGTTGTACATTTTGATTCTTACCAACTTGTTCACCCATGTGAAATCCAGCATTCGCACTGTATCTCTGTACCTGAGCATTCACATTATTTGGCATAGGAGGTTGAGGTACTTGTATTTGTTGAACCTGTGGTGTAACTACCTGTTGCTGTTGCAGCTGTTGTTGATTCACAACCACTTCATTCTGCATCTGCGGATTGAAATTTTGAATCATTCCATTATTTCCTAGCAAGGACTTACACTCGTTCTTCCAATGTCCTAACTTTCCGCACACATGACAAGGATATTTCTTTTTCATTTCTTCTCTATTATTCTTACCTCTACTTTTTCCGCCATTTAATACACCATCCATTTTAGGTACTTGAACATTCTGAAAATTCTGATTCTGTCCTTTCATTTGAAAATCTGTTTGAGAACCATTGACATAATTCCCATCTTTCTGTTGCACTACTTTCACTTGTGCCCACATCATCTTCTCTTTCAATTTCTTATGCCTCGACTCAATATCATCACTACAATACTTAGCATATCTCAAAATTTCATCCACTGTTTTACTCTGCCAACAAATCAAATGTTGCTGAATCATATTACTAATCTCAGGTTTCAATCCAAACACAAACCTATACACAAAATGTCCCATATCATTGTCAGTTATACTTTCAAAGCCACTATACTGTTTAAACACCTGTAAAAGCCTTTCATAATATGCATGTACTGATTCTTTTGACTCTTGTGTTGTCCTATCAATTTTAACCCAATCTGTTTCTTTTGGAGAAATGTTACCCTTCAAGTAAGTAATTACCTGATTATATTTTTTCATCACTTCTTCTGAAGGTGCTCCTGTTTTAACATCTCTAGGATATTCCTCTTTTGGCCAATCAACTGCAATTTTACACTCAGTCCATAAATCAGCTGGAACTACAATGTCAAATAAGCCATCCAAGTCTTTCAACAAAACCTTTGAAACTTTTACAAACCTCTCTACCTGTTTGTACCATTCGACAGGCTTTTCTCTCAATCTGGGGAAATCATTAGTAAAAGACAATATATCCTGTCTTGACCAAGGAATGTGTACATATCCACCACCTGGAACTTCTCTCATCGGATATATAATTTCAACTTGCTCTGCTTCTCTTAACGGAAGTAAAGAAGATGCATTCATATTTTTACTAGCAATCATTTCTTTGTTCTTTTTCGCCCATCTACCTTTCCATCGTTCCACATCACCCCATCTCTTCATGTATTAATCAACTCTTTTATTTGCAATCGTTTACCAGATGTATTTAAACTTTCTAAATCCTTTTCAGTAAAATCTAATCTATATCTTTTCTGCAAAGCTTTAGATTTCCCAATATCCACTCCATATTCCTGTGCAACTTCTACCAATTTCTCATGAAAAATTCTTCTCTCTCCATGTAATATTTTTACACAAAAATAGCACCTCTTCATCCTGATACTTACTCAATCTCTCTGAACTTATTGTGCCATTAATCATCTCTTCCAAATCTACTCTCAATCTACCTATATCTATACTCAATTTTGACTTATTAGTTTCTATTCCTCTCATCCAATCATCTAATTCCTCTGACGAAGGTCCCACTGAACCCCCTGATACTGGAGTCATTTCTCTCACATTCTGCACTAGTTTCCTAGGATCTATCTGCACAGTTCTTTTTGGTGTTTCAGTCACCTTTTCATTTATTGGAAGATAAATTAATGAGGCACTCCTCTCAACTTGTTCTGATCCACTAGCATTCCTGACATTATTCATAGGATTTGTCAATGTATGCACTCTCTAAATATTTTGACCCTCACTGTACAATGGAACTATAGGACCAATTGTTACTGGTACTGACAATGCTTCTGCGTTTAAACTCAACTGGCTAATTTTCGGAGTCAATTCTTCTCTTGTTCTATTTAACATGTCAATCTCTCTTTCCTGTAACTCTCGAATACCTAATGAAGACTGTGAAGCTGCCGGAACATGTGTAACTTGTGTAACTTGTGAAACTTGTGGAACTTGTGGAACTTGTGGAGCTTCTATTTCAATTAACGGTGCACTCGTAGAAATCCCATCCGGGCTCTCCTGATATGGCGGAGGTCTCTTCAATAGCATCTCATCTAATAATTCATCATCGATTTCATTTGGGTCCATATCTAATTCTGAAAACTCTTCATTATTCTTTTTCTCTTTACATTTTCCTCCAGCCTGATCTT